>VZTX01023857.1:369269-418876 GCA_013400915.1 Pardalotus punctatus
AAATGCCCCTACCCTGTTCCGTTAGAGAAATTTAAAAAAAAAAAAAAAAAAAAAAAAAAGAAATACTTATATTCACTGTTCACTCTTAAAACACTCTAGCCTACTTCTTTGATTGCCATCCCTTCCTGGGAGGTGGGCAGAGCCCATTCAGATACCAGGTGTCCTGCGCCTTGCAGCTTGGCAGGCAGTGCCACGTGGAAAAGGCGCTCCACTGCACCAGCCTCGATACCACCTGTTCCCAACCCTCCCGCCGCCCACCCAGCCCTGCCATGTCGAGGAACAGTCTGAACCTGGCCCACAGCCCGGGCCATGAAGAAGCCCAAATGGAATCAGACAATTTGGAGCCATGGAAAGCAGGCACTTCTGAGAGATGTTCTTTCCGTACAGTTATCTGACAAATACACCATTATCCAACAAGAGCCTCTCTCTCCACTTCCCAAGCAACTGTCTCCTTTGTTAAAAATTCACTGACCCCTCCTTTATCTACAGTGCTGTCAGAAAAGAATCTCTTTCATTACATTTCTCCCAAGCTCACGAGGTGGTTTGTGGGGCTTTTTTTAACTGTCTCTGGTAGATATCTAAAAGGTATTGGTAACCATCTGCTCAGTGCATGCCCTGAAGGAAAGCACGTACTCTCCTTGCTCAAACTCCTTCCATGCTGCACCAGAAACAGGACATTCCCTGCTCTTCACAAGTCTTTGTGAACTGGAAGTGATGAAAACACTTCATTTCCAATAGCAGGAGTCTCAGCAAGAAGAAACCACCCCCTTCAGAGGGAAAGATCATTTACTTAAAAAGGGTCAGAGCTACAGGTGGCCACTTGCAAGAATGAATATTTCTGGCAATGGTGATTTTACCTCACACTCTGACCCCATGCAGGGTGTGTGAACCCTACCTTCTAATCTGGTAGGCTTAAATAGAAATTAAGGCAACAAAACAGTGCCAGATCTCTGACCTTTGATAAATGTGAAGAGCCGGTTAATGCAGCACACCAAATATTGAATCTTCAGCTTGAGTAGGTTTGTGTTGGGGGTAGCCCCTGTCAGCCGGGGGCCATGACCCATCACCGCACACCACTTCCTTGGGGGCAGCCCTGCCCCAGCCGAGGTGATACCACACACTGCCCCTGGCCAAGCCCGTGGGAGATCAGCAGCCTCATCCCTTAGCCCAGAGGGAGTAACCAACAATGTGCAGGGCTGCCACAAATCTTTCCCCAAGCTTCGCCTCCCCTTAGCCCCTCATCCGTGACATGGATGCTAGTCTGCATTTTCGGCTGTGGTGAGAGGATCACTAGCTTGTCAAGCTGGTGATGTGGAGAACGGTATTAACTGAGTAATTAAATCATTTCTGTAATTACTCTCACACAGCTATAAATAATGTAAGCCCACACATTCTCTCTGGAAGCCACAATAGCAAGAGAAGAGAGAGGAATGCCATTTAAAAAGAAAAAATAATAATAATAATAATAATAATAATAATAATAATAATAATACAACTACTTAACATTTATACAGCACTCTGCATTTTCAAAGCACAGTGCAAACAATAATTAAGACATGGGTAGAGTGACAGGAGAGGGTGAGAGGAAGGGAAGCAGGAGAAGGGAGAAGATGGGAATGGGAGCAGGTACAGAGCAGGATTTGAGACCCAGCAGGGCTGGTGACTTGGTGTATGCTCAGCCCAGCCCCGTGGCAGGGCCACTGGCTCTTCACTGCACACCTCAGTACTGCTGCAGAAGCCAGTGGGGCAAGGACACAGCTCTGCCTCTGCAGAAAGCGAGTGAGCCGAAGCGGGAGCAAGGACAAAGCACTGCACTGCAGGAGCTCACACATGGAGGAGCTGGCAGCTCCGTCACGGAGCTGATCCCCTCCAGTGCTGAGGCCTGGCAGTGACCACGCTGGCCCCAAGCCAGGCAGCTGGTGGGGACTGTAAGGACCTTACCCATTCCTCACAGGAGCTTCTCCCCCTGAGGCCCTGGAACACAGCGTGCTGGCTAAAGGAGTACACAGCCGAGCCAGCCCCAGGCACACTTTGGCAGACCCACTGGCCTTCCCCCAGCAGGGACCACTGGTGTCAGTGTCCCGTCACCCCCAAAGCCATTTCTGACTTCCTTTGTGGCTCAGGGCAGGATGGGAAGGGAATATTTCTACCCAGCTGGAAGAAAGCAGCACACTCAGGGGAAAGCATCACTGCCCAATCCCACTGTCCTGTGCCCTGCCTTGGCCCAGCTCTGGTCTTCTCACACAGTTTACACCTGACAGGTTTTCCACTCCCATTTCACTCCCCTCATCCTATTTGCTCAGCAGTTCTGCCACCCTCTGTACTCCCTGGCTCTTGCTCCTGTGGCCAGCAAGGAAGCATCACCTAGACAGGCACACCTCTTCCCCTCTGCATTTTGCCATCTGCTATCTCCTGCTTCTCACCTTTATCCAGCCCCCCTGCCCATCTCCTTGTATCTGGATGTCTTCCATATGCTCACCCTCTGCACTGGCTCTTCAGAACACCCTGCATGCCCCCACCCCACCCACATTTCAGCCCAGATTCCCTGCTGCACAGCACATTTCTGCTGGCTGGATCCCACCAGCATCCCACAGGAGAGCTCCAGCTCCAGCATGGCCTGTGCTGCCCCCAAGGCCAGGTGCAGTTTGGAAACGCAGTTTGCAAGGACAAGTTCTTTTTAAGAGATGTTGCAAACATCTAAAAAGACTCAAGGTACATCCACAGTTTCTCACACTTCTAAGGCCAAACTTGGGGCAGCCTCTGCAGTGGTAGCAAAAGCACATCTCTGGTTACAAGTCCTTCCCTGCAAGACACCCCTGCTCCAGACCATGTCCTTGCTCTGAGAACCTGTGGTGGTCAGGCAGAACCTTTGGAGAAAAATGTCACAGTACTTGCAACATAGATAAATCTCATATCTTCCTGTGCCACATTTTCAGAGAGAGACGTTTTGTTTTCCAAATAAATAACAAAATAAATCAATCAGCTTGAGGCATACACCTGGCATAGGAAACTTTGCTCAAACAGTCATAGTCTGGCAAAATTACAGGAAATCCCCAAGAGGATCTCATAATGGGGAATGCTGGCCAAGCTTACAATAGATGGTAGTACCAGCCATATATAAAATGAGTTCTCCAGCATGATGCAGCTATTCAGCCACCACCTCTAATGGGGGTTAAAGCTGCTCCTCCTGAAGGCCAGATTTTCATATCAAGCATTGTATTTATTTCAGTTAGAAAAATCTATTAATTGTTTCCTAGTAAGTAGGTAGTTTTTGCCTCTTGTAGAGCTCAAACTTTACAAAAACATTGTTATGGCCTTCTTGCAAAGGGCAAATTGCTGTAGACAGCAGCTGAGCAAGTGTCTTAAAGTCAAGTTTTATAGCAGAGCTGCAGTGAGGACTTGGGTCCATTAGAACTGCTGGATTCTGTTAGCACCTTTTAAACCAATCCTCCTCATGGCATGTGCCTGCCTCTTTCACTTTTTTGCCTGCTCACCCTTAGACTCTCCATGTCCTTCATTCCTTCTTCCCCCTTCCTCTGAAGCCTACATTTATTGTTATTATCAGGAACCTCCCAGACACCCAGCTAAAAGCTACTGTCAAGCACAGAGAAAAACCGCATCGACGGAGCCTTGAAGGTATTTTTTCTCACTGTCAGAACTTACTCTTTTCCTTCATTTTTTCCCCATGATCCTAGGTTCAGGAGAAGTTTTCCTATGTCTTTCATCTTCCTTATCCTCTTTCTCCTCTGTTTCATCTCTATAAGGTGTTCTCCAGCACTTAGTCCAGTCCTGTTTGAAAACAGCTGAAGTAACATGGTTTCCATACTCTTCCCTAAGAAGTCAAGAGCACTTCCTAATAAAATTCAGTGTCTGAGCCTTTTTTTTGATACACATATATATAATTTCATATTATCATTAATGGATCATAATACATCATTTAATATATTACCTTAACTTTATCCTGTCATTCCTACTTCTGCTTCTGGCAGCTACACTAAGATATTTTTTCTCTAATCTTAGTCTACCTCTACTCATCGAGTATATAAATCATACCCTGACTCATTGTTCGGCGAATCTACAATACACATACAGCTGTTTCACTCTTCCTTCATAGATCAGCTCCTCCAGACCATTAGTAGAGTCACAGACTACAGTTATGTCCTTTTCTGTACCCTGTTTTTCCCAGCCTGTGTATATGTAATTCCCCTAGCTTCCTTCATAATCCATCCCCTCCAAACTTGGTTAATGAGGCAAATAAAAGGCAAAGAGAATAAGAGATTCCCTGGAAAGAATTGTTTCTCTCTGTCCTGCGGTTACTGGGGAATGACATGCGGATCTAAAGCAGCAACATCGGGCAATTTCACACTCGGTGTTTTCAATTTCATTTTGAGGCCAGTTTAGGGTAGGGACAAATTTGAGTGTAATTAATTTAGATTTTGTGAGACAAGTTACTGCTTGGGGTTGTAATAAAGGACTGCCTGTCCAGATTGAAGAAACTAATCTCCTTGTCCAGTTGGGGATGGCACAAATTGATTTAAGACCTTTTTGTCGGGTTTTTTGTTTTGAAGAAAGGGGTTGTGATAAAGATTATAAGTAACTATTGGCCAGAGCTCCTCAAGCTTCCAAATTTTCTTTAGGTAAATGCTTACAGATTTGGAGATCTACCTAAATATCATCAGTGTGAAAATCAAGGTTAGAAATCTATCGAGAAAGAACTTTTTCACAGACGCCCAGGTCCAAGCTGGGTGGAAATCAACCTTTTCCTCATAGACACTTCAGCAGTTCTATTTCCAGGTAGACAGTGGCAACATTGCATTTAAGCAGTAGTAGTGACAAGGTTAATCCACCTTGTCTTTACCTCAGGTGGGTTGCAGAAGTTGCGTGCAGAGCTAGGGAAGGAAAGGTCTTCTGTCCCTCAAAAGAAAACATCACTGTAACAACAGAGGAAAACTAACACTCTGTACTCCTGGAGGAAGAATCCTATGACCCGAAACAAAACAGCTTAAAAATAGCTGCAAAAGGCTGATGTAAAAGGAATCAGACTTCAGTTTTACTTGACATTTGTTGCCTGAGACAACTTCTGCTACAGGAAGGCACCCACACTTCTGTGTGGCCATCCTCTCCCTCAGCACTGTGTAGTTGCACTGTTTTAGAATTTTCCTTTCTCTCTCATGGAGAATATAGATAAACTGTACTTCTTGTACTTTTTTAATCTTTGTGTTTTGTGTTAGATGTTGTACAGGTTTTGACCAATAGATTTTGGGAGGTGGATTGTCTTTGACCAATGGACACTTGTTTATTACTGTGTATAAAAAGAACTTTTTGTAAATAAATCTTTTTTTTTTTCGCCATCTTGAAGCCTGTCTGCCTGACTTCCCTACCTGCTTCCACAAATCCCACGAACAACAGAAAAGCAAACCATAGCACTGCTTCTGTCCAAAAGCATCCCAGGGCACTTTAGCAGGGCGTGAGTCCCACCAGGGCACCAGGGTTTCTCCTTCTCAGTTCTGTGACATTCAAACTCAGACAACATGTTCAAGCATCAGGTGTCCAAGGCTCAGGGCAGATAAGAACTGCATCCAGTATAAATTTTTCGGAGGGAAAAAGTGATAGTGATATTTCATGGAAAGTTACATTTCCATAAAAATTTTGTTTTGTTTTGTTTTTTTTAAAGAGGCTTTCTTGTTGCTTTTAAGTGATAAACCGAAAAGAATCAACTCCATATTTTTTTCCTGTGACTCTTGAAAACAATACCCCAGAAAAAGTGAAGGCCTTGAAATGGAGTTCCTCCCAAGAAAATTAGAGATGAAGTAGGGGAAAGCTTAAAAAAAATACCAAAAAAAACCAAAAAAACTATGACTATTTTAATAGGATAATTAATAAAATAAATTATACATTTCTTTGAAAAGTCATATTTTCATTGAAATAATACTGGTGAGAGTACTTGAGCTGTTGTTTAGTAAATAAGAGTTAACATTGAAGGATTTAATGGCCCTGGGGAGAGGTTAAAGCTCTTAAAAGTTCATTTCCAGCCTTCCTAATATCTGAGGGTTTTTAAGTGCTGTAATTTATTTGTAAAGAAATAAAAATAGTTCTAGGGAAATTCTCAGGTGTTAAACTTCACAAAAATATGCTGCCTATAATGCCTTCCTTTATATGAATAAAAGAAAATTTTATTCTGTATGGATGGATTAGATAGATGTAAACATAAATTACAGACCCACCTGGCTTTTTATTACATGTGTATACAAGGGAAAAACAACACTGGCATACAATACTGGCTTTTATTGTCTATGTCTCTGTAACTTACCTTTTATTCTCCTTCCCCAACCTTTGAAGCAGACTCGTAATTTGAGGACACATGATATTTAGTTCGTTACCTGTGAGCTACAGAGAGCTTTCTTTTGGCAGCAAAAGGAAACAGAGTACCAAAACCAAAAGAAGTGTATTAATCATGTCCTTAATAAAATTATTAAGGGCTTGAAGGGAAACTGCTGATTTATTTTTATTTTCCTTTTTAAAACCAAACTCATCTTTGCTAATCACTAGATTAAGAAACATTTAAACTATTACTATCATCAAATGCAGTTTTAGAGAAATGAAAACACTTTGTGAAATTACATGAACTGCATATAAATTTGTTTGGAGGGAAAAAAGGGATAGAAATCTTTCAATGTCTGCAGATCAAAATGTGCCTTTTCCCCCCCTTCTAAGCAGAACTTTGGCTGGATTTTACTTCAATTCATATAATCCTTTCAAAGGGAATTTTATCTTTTTTTTTTTTTTAACTGAATTTCCTTCACACAAGGGCTTGAAAAATTTCAGATGTCATCCCTAATGGAAATGAAAAAAATTTACACCCAAAAAATGAGGTTTTCATTCCCCATGCATCCCTATTACTTAACCTTTGAAAACCTGAGCATGAAAGTGCTTTCCTTTTAATTACAGATGTTCTGCTTTTAGCAGCACTGTCCCAGTGTCTTTGACTTTGTCCTGGTTTCAGTGTCTATCTAGGTGCTCAGCTTATCCAACTAGTTTTGGCTTCCCTGTACCTGCAGCATTACTTTGCTGTACTCTAGCCAACAGCTACTCTCCCTCCCTGTTACCTTACCCTCCCTGCCCAACTTTGGACTTGCTCCCCACCAAAATACCAAAGAAATCACTGCTGCAGCAGCATGGCCCAAGCATGGAGTGATCACAACCTTTGGCACTGAAAAAGAGAGACAACATATCTTGGAAATTTTACAGAAAACAAAAACAAAGGGGACAGGGATTTATGAAGTGGGGATGAAAAGGCAGAAAAAACATTGCAGCTTTGGTATAAATGGAAAAAAAGAACAAGGTAGAGGAGGGAGTAAGAGGAAAGTCAACTCTATGCTGTGTGAAAAAAAGGAAGAAGAATCTGGCCTAGAACAGATCACAGATCTTAAATTTCAGTTTAGTTTCATGCAGCTTTTATACAAATTGTATTACTGGCACAGCCCAGTAATAGATCACTCTTTCCTACTGTTTTATTTCCATCAGCATACTGATGCATATTGCGTGTATCCCTGCGTGGGCAAGCCCTGGAGAAAACAGCAAGGGATGCAAAGACACAGAAGACTGATTTTCACCTGGGAAAACATAACCATCCTCTTCTTCCAATACTTTTCCTCTTCTGCCTGTGGACCATTGTGTTACTATAAAGCTGCATAGGACAAGAAGCTTTGGCAAAATAACGTGACAGTGGAGAAATAATGAGAAACCATTCCTGAAAAATTATGGCCACCAGCTGTGCTATAAGAGAACCCAAAGCATTTTCTGTTCTTACCTTTTCTGCATTCATTATCACCAAGTTGACTTTTCTGTTATTTTAAAACAAACAAGTAGTCTATCATTACAAAATGGACCAGTCGGCCAAACAGTGTTTTTTAGGCAAGAAGCTAAATTTTTTCCAACACAGTAAGTTTTGTAAATCAGAATAACAATTCACCCTTCTCTTGAGATACCTACAAATGTACATTTGTAAATATTATTTCCTTTTTTTTGTGACTGCTCCTTTACCTCCTAGCTCTGGGAAGAACTGATTTTAGGTAATATTGAAAAGATAATTAAGAAAAGCCTAGTCCAGATTTCCAGTTTCAGGCCTGCAACCCAAAATATATGTTTGTGTGACTATCTGAACTGAAGCTTGGTTTGCAGTCTTGAAGGTTTACTTTCACCATCAGTCCCCTAACGCAGTGCATCCTCATTCAATTTAATTTCTGCTTTCAAAACAATTGGGAGAAACAAGAAATTATTTTAAACACTGGAAGGCCAGCAGATATGCTCTCTGGTCAAAAGTGCATTGCAGTCCTCTAAACAATACAAACTAATGCTTAAAATCAGGAAATATAAAGCTCTTCAAAGTCAGGTCATTGCAGCAACATCAGGCAAACTGAAAAGATGAGCAAGCTTCCACAAGCAAAGTTTTTGGGCCACAAAAACCTAACACTGGTGGTGGTGCACATTCCTCTCCTCTCCATCTCGTCTATTTTGGATTAATCACAGATCACCAGTGATCAATGCTATTCCCTTTCTCATCACAGGTCCTAGTGAGGTGATACTATTGCCCTAGTCCTTTTCAAGGAATCACCACCAAAATAAGGTGCTTTCTTACAGGGCTGGAACAGTGTGAGCACTCTTCTACCCTGCCCCAGAGCTTCAACCTTGCTCCTCTGAGAGGAGCTAACGTGGGGTTCTCCATTGGACACTCTCAGCCACCCCAACAAAAGGATGGCTGCACTTCACTCTGTTTGGCGTCACTGCTGGCATTATCAAGACTCAAGGGACCAAACTGGCTATGACTGAACTCTCACTCAGCAAAGTGGCCTCTCCAGAGCTCAAGTGAGGCACATCGTGTGTCTCTGCTTCACCGTTTTCCTGGAACTAAACCCAGATCACTGTGTGCACATAGATCATCTGGTCACTTTCTTCTTATGCCAAATTAGGCAGAAAATAAAGGTAACACTCTGCAACAGGTAAGCAGGTGGAATTAGAGACTTGAGCATCAAGGGGTAAAAACAGCAAAAGCATGCAAACTCCTGTATACTTTTTTTTTCAGAGGAAAAAGGCAAAACACAGGGAAAACAAAAGTATATAAACATTACTTACAAAATCTAATCAAATGCAATATTAAAGAAACTGAGTTTGAACAAAACAATCAGAAAAACCAGATGTTACACTTTCAGCAACATACCTCCACCTGCTATGTCACACTTAGGGCAGGATTCATGGCATTTAACTTGAGCATCATGAACAAGTTGAGGAACAAACTTCTTCAGTAATCAGTGGGGAGACACAGGCCTGTCCCACAAGCATTTCACTGCACCCTGAACTGGGTGGGGTGAATTGTCCTCAGGTGGTGCCTCCTTTACCACTGATGCCTAGACATGCAGCTGGTGGGTTGCAAAGTTCTAGATGCATATTAACTGAGATAAAGCCAGCTTATAGTGTACATTATACAATATTTCTGTCCTTATATACAGGACAAAAGAAAATTCAGGCTTGAAATCCTAATTTTCTTTTTTTCTTTTTGTTTGCCCTTTTGTGTCTCAATTTACCAGTTGCATGGTACATTACAAAGCCCTTTTTTACACATGACCCACATTTCCTAACAGAACACTTACTAAACCCTCACTGAAGGTGAAACAGAATTTCACATGCTACTCCAAGAAAGGTAGTTTTACTGGGGAGTTTTTTTGCATTAAACTCCAGCAAAGAGGGGCTTATCTGCCACACCAAGGCGTTAGTGGTTTCTAGCATTCCTTAGGTTTGCATTGGCACTCCTGATCACAAACACACAGGGAGCATAATGAAGCTGTAAGTGCAGATCTGAACCTGTGAAATGCTGAGCAAGTTCAATCACAGCTGACTGCTGTGGGCGTTGAGGGGATGCTGAAAGAAGCAATCCATGCTCGCAGGATCAAACCTCAGCCACACAACTCATCTGCAAAGAACATGACTAAGAGTCACTAAAAGCAAAGCCTCTGTCAAGGCCCACTGTGGAAAAGAAATTTTTTAAGGACTTACCAGGCTGACTTCAGTATTTTTAGTAGAATTTCAGTGTATTTACTCTCTACCATATTTTAATTCAATTCATCAAATAAATATTACCCATTAAAGATTACACACCTGTGGATCAGAAGTTGTAAAGGTCAGCCTTTTCAAATTACATTTCAAAGAAACCTTGGCCTTTCCTAAAACTACAGATCTTCGTACATAACCTGCTTCTCCTGTCTGCAAAACTTTGGGAAAAACAAACAAACAAACAAACAAAAAAACCAAACAAAAAAAACCCAAACAAACAAAAAAAAAAACCCTTGGTAAAACAGAAGTCACCATTCCTAAGGCTTCCACCTTTGAGCTCCCCGTGGGCTGCTTGCCTGCCAGAACACTCTTTAGAAGCAAGCCAGTGGGGTACACAGGGCAGTGGCAGGAGATGTTGCCTTCCTGAGGACAGACTAGGGACAGGTAGAAAGAAAAATCTTCTCAAAGTTCAATAGGCCAAATTTCTCTTTGAATTACAGCAGCCTAAATCTGATCTAATCCTGCCAAAGGCAATGGGGTTATGCTGGATTTACACTGTGGGAATCTGAAATCAGAATTTGGCCTGCCATGTTCAAAGTCACAAGGACCTTTTCCCAGTGCTTAGGAGGTCTTGTGTCAGTAACTCTTACACTTGCTCAAAGAGGATGTAAAATGTCACCCTAAGTGTGAAACGCAGCACTTGAGCACTGCTTCCAACCCTCTTTTGCACAGACATCAATAACCAACAGCAGGCAGGAGAGCATCCAGATGCAGCATTGCTGCCTGCCTGTCCTCCAAGGCAGAAAAGCTTCACTGTGGGTGGAATGGGGCAGTGTGACTTCAGCACATGTGCAACTATTCAAGGAGTGAGAGAAAAAAAGGCCTGTGATTGTTCAGTGACTATTTCAGTTTAAAGGTTGATACGAGAAAATAACACTGCATACTAACTGTGTGTAATTTGGCAACTGAACAGTTGGTCAAAGAGTGAGAAAATAATTTGTTAGCACCTTCAATAGCCTGCACTGGATTATTTACTTGCAAGGCAAATAAAACAGAATGTGCCTGGATTTCTCATCTCACTAGATCTCTTTCTGAGAAAAAGCTGCCAGAGTGGCCAGGTTAATTCTCACTCTTCATTCAATTAGGCCTGATTCTGCCTAGTTAAATGTCTCAGATTCACTTAAGAGCAATCTGTAAAAGAAAAAAGGCTGTTGGCTTGTGTCCCTATTTACCTCTTTGGGATGCAAAAAGAATGGTCAAGAGGGTCTTTGCAGTAAAAGGCTTGGCCTTGACTGTCTGGCTTCAGGCCTGCAGGGAAAAGGACAGACAGCTCTCTCATCTATTCCCACTGGCCCACAGTAGCCCAGAGGCCACTGTTAGCCACACCATCTGGCCAAATGTACACTCAGGTGTGAATTGCTTCAGTAACAGGACATGCAAGGTGGAAGGCTGGTATCAAGTCCACCTGCACCCCATGGAGGCTCTGCTAAGAGTTATCAGCTGGCTAAAGATGCTACTCCCTCTCTCCATCTTGCCCTGTTCAAAGGCAGTAGCAAGAAGGCTTGTGTAGTAATTCCTCAGAAGACTGGCTAGGGCCTGAGAAAACAATGAAATGTCAGTGATACAAAGGAATAAAATAGTGCAGTGGAAAAAAGAAAGATTTAGCTGGACTGGTTCAGACTGGTTAGTCACTTTAGCTAACACCTATTTAACTTCAGGAGCTAATGAACACTTTATAGAGAGGATGGCTTTATTAAAGATTCAATTATATTCCAATTAAGATGTAAGAGCTGTATTAAGCATCCCTGAAAATACCACAATGTCCTCCAGCTAATGCAGGAAAAAACCCAGGCTAGGATCCCTGGCTCTTCTAAGGTAAAATACAGGAAAAACAAAACCTTTAAAAAAAAAAGTACAATTGTCAAGGGGTCTTTACCCATCCTAAGGAAGAAGAAAAGGGCTGATTCTGTTGCAGGCTTCTTCTACCTGCTTCTTTCCCTCCTCAGTTTTTCTCTGTTGCAGGTAATTCCACATGATTAATAGGCTCTTCTCAGTAATGCTACGCACAGTTAGCTCTTTTAATCTCTCTTTGAATCTGAAGCTGTCTAATCCCCCAAGCCTTCGGCCCCATGAGATACCACCTGAGGATCACAGAATATGGTATTTCTCTCTGTTTTAAGTTTGGATCCACAGGTCTGCAATAGAAGGAAACTCATTTAAATTTACCTTATCTGCCATGATCATAGAGGAGCCTCCATGGATGCCCAGGATGGGAGTGAGGGTCTGGGCAGAGATGAAGTCCAGGATCTGGGCAATGGCTTCCTGGTCTGTGTCATCAGCAAATACCACCCCTTGAATCTTCCGGTCTGACATGAGGTCACAGATGCGGGTGATGATGCTCTTGGGATCTGTCTCATTCATGGCCACCAGCTCCACCCGAGGCACCACTGAGAGGTGGTGGAAGTCATCTTTCTCGTGGGCATCTTTGATGGCCACTTCGTCTGAGGTCCCCACCAGGATGACTGCAATGCCAATGCTCGGGTGGCTTTTTTGGGCATGGGCCCCGCTCCCTGTTGTTGCGAGGACTGCCAGCACCAGCCAAAACCTTGGAGAGTAGCACTCCACCCTGGGCCTCATCTTCAGCTCTTACACTCCCTGAGCAAGGAAGAAAAGAAGGAAAGGGGGGAAAGTAAAACAAAGTGATTAATTGACATGTCAATCATGCACTCAACCTTCAAGGCAGATCCATTGATCTTCCTCAGCCACTAGCTCTCCTCCCAACAATCCTTCTTATCTGATGCCTAGCCCTTTGGCTACATTCAGGGCTCTGTTAAAGTTGGGGGGTCAGTCCAGTCCAGCCCCTACTTCAGAGTCTGGAATCACTTCAGCGAAAAGCTGTCAGCAGAAGATGGAATCATGCCATCTCTCAGGTCCCATGTCACTCTGAGACCCAAGTCAAAAGTGATAGAGAATTGTCCTTTGACAGCTGATCAGCTGTCTTTGTGACATTAATTGCTTATGTCAAGCCCATGCCTGCCCTTTCCTCAACACAAAGGAATGACTGTTGCTTGAGATCAGTTTGGACTTGTGCTGGAGGTATCGGCAGGGGGACTGAGGAGACCAGGCAGATAAGGATTCCCTTTTCCTCCCCCAGCACAGTCCCTCCAGAAAAAAAGTGAGGGCAAATGGGCAAGATCATTTGACATATATGTATGTGTGTATCTATTGCATACAACGTTCGTACGACCACCAGGACACACAGCTCCAGCCTGTAGTATAGTCAGCCATATACTTTCCACCAATACAGGATTTTAAATTTTTTTTATTTTTAAAGAAGCCAGGAATACAAAATTTCCCAGCAGTCATGGCCAAAACTGGATCAGGACCTTCCAAGTCCATATGACAGCTGTGTTTGCACAGAAGCAGAAAGGCCCACAGAGCTCACAATGGTTCACCCTCAGCTATTACAGCCAGGCACGTTACATCGATCTTCTCCCTGAGCATGTCCACTATTTTGTAATCACAACAGTAGAAACCAAAAAACCCGATGAGGATATCTGTCTAGCCCCTGCCTGAGTGGGACAGCTCCCTGTGGGACTATTCCTAGCTCTTTCTTTATTCAGTCTCACTTTAATAATAGTTCACATTTCCACAGCACTTTCATCCTCAAGGCACTTTACAAACACTAATGAACTGATTTTTACAGCACCTATGCAGTGTAAATATCAGAGACAACAGAGCAGTGTCCCCCCATCCACCCACTACCCCTGTGGGAGACAGCACTGCTCAGTGTGCCCACCCAGGGCCACCCTGATGTCCCAAGGGGATTTCAGGCATTTCAAACTAAAGAAGACTTTCTCTCAACACAACAGGTCCTGCTCAGCTACTCATGCCCATATAGTTCTGTGCTTCAGCAACCAGGCATACTTGAAATAAATACACCAGCCCTGCGCTTCTTTGTGCTACACCTCCGGTCTTGGGTGCCCAAGAATATGAACCTTTCCATACTGTTCATTGCTACAAATGCCTCTATAAAACGAACAGAAAGCCACAGCAGCAGGGACAGCGCTGGCAAAATTTTGTGGAAGCAGGAAGTCCACAAAACAACCCTACCTGACACCAGCCACCAACAGGGAAAAGGCCCAAGAGGCCCTATCTTACCCTACCCAGGAGAACACATAGGCTCAGCACCTGCTCCCTCATTGTCATGCTAAGCAGCAGGAATGTATCCTGCATTGATATTACCAGATAAATAAGCAGATAATAAAATAGATAATAAATATGCACCGGAGGAACCAAATCCACTTAAGAAGCTGAAAGGGACTGCGGGTGTGAAGCACCAATCGATTCTAAACTCTCTGACGGATTCACTTTCTGAGAGATGCTCACAACGAGAACCAAGAGACTTTGAGAGTTTGGCAAAATGAACAGTTAACTTCATTCCAGTATGACTGTTATCCTCCAATTACGAGTCTCTAAATTAGATTCCTTCACAGTGAAATGCAGTCCCCATTTCTGCAATGCTTTATTAACTTTAATGCACTCTATACGCTCTCTGTCTCTCACTCTTTTGCTCACTCACTTAAATGCTATATTTGTTCTCTTAAAATATGTCTCCTGCGGTCCCTCTGCATCGACTCACACAGTACATTTCGCTTGGTTAGGCAATGGCTAGTTGTGATGCCCAGGGAGGAGAGCGGAGGTTTTTCCCAGCCCCTCTCCCACCAGAGATAGTTTACAGGCCTTCCAACCCAGGGCTTGGATAGCATTCATGCAGGAGCTATAGAGGCAGTCATGGCAGCTGCTAGCCTTCACACCCAAGCACATACTTCTCCCAGTGGGAGAAATGGCAGCCAAGAAACCCATTCCCTTCTCTTCACCTACATCAAAGCCAATAAAGCTCCAACATCCACCTCCAAGCAGAAGAGAGCCCAGATCCTGAAGAGCGCATAGGTGCCAATCTGTTGGGCGTCTAGCTCATGCGACGTGCCCCACTCGGGCAGATTTTCCATTCAACACAAGATAAAGTTATCTGTACAGTGCCAGATCCTTAGGCTTTGGCCAGATATGCAGGGAGCAGCCAGGACTAGGAAGAAACTAAAATAAAGAGGAGGTTGCCTGTGTCTCAGTAGCCAACTTTCTATCTCCAGTTTGGATCCTCAGCCATAAGCCCTCTCTGGATCAGGCAGAGCAATGCTTAGGTAGCCTGTGTTGTACCAACCAAGACATCTCTGTCTCCATCTCTCACTCATACACAACATGTCTGTCATGCTTGCTGTGTCCTTCAGGTGCTTCATGTGTGCCAGACAGCAGTGTTCTTCTGAGGGAATAGGAGGTGCCAGGTCCAGGCTTGGCTCCCCTGTAGGATGGGAGCTGGGGATGTGATGAGGCACGAGAACATCAATAAATCACACCCAATCCAGGGCTGAGTGTTGTTTTCACCATTCAGTTCCCACAAGGCAGCGTAGGGGTGAGCTGCTCAAAGACTAAAATAGGGGTGCTCATGGTGTTAGAATCCCTTCCCTCCTTGGAGCTGACTTGTGCTCACATCAGTAGCTACTCTTCATGTATCTGCTCACATGCATGTGCTGGTTATTAGAGAAAGGGACAGACATCCCAAAACCAAGGTCACCTCACATTTCTCCTCTGCTCTGGCTCGCTGCAGGCCCCTTTTGAACGTGTGCAAGTAGAGACAAAGCAGGGGTGAACCACCACAGTCTTCTTATCAGATTAAGAGGACCCCAGAACTACTGTGAAAATGTGTTTCTCCAACAAGTTTTGTCCATAATTTGTACAGCATTCAAATGCACACATTCAAGGTACTCAATCAAGGAAGCACTGGAGGCAGCACACAGACCTCCTCCTAAGCGTATTCCTGTTTCCAGGGAAGAAGAATGGAGAAGTTCACACCTAAAGAAATTCATAAGCACCTGACAATGCTGCAGCTGTAAAACAGGACATTTACTCTTTGTTGTTTCAAGAAACTTTAATAATTTTACAGTATAATTTCACCAGTCAAGAATGATTATACAAACATGCAAGTATATTTTATTACCAAGCATCTTACATGAGCAGGATTTTTCCTTAGAGGTGGTGTGGGGCAGCACAGTGTTTGAACTATTTCTATGATTACGGCACTCCAAAAACATTTACTAAATCCCAAACTCCAGACAGGTACCTGAAATCCTTTACACATAACTGCACACTATTATATTGTCTCTTACTCCCTAGAAAAAAAATATATGGGAGGGCCATTAGATGAAGTGGTTTTACAGACATATCTATATTTGGGTATAAACATGCCAGTAAAATCATTATACCTCTATAATCTCATTTTACTTACCAATAAAACATATCCACCATTGTAGAGGAATGCAGCATCTACTTACTGCAGAGCAATGTTACACAATCGCTTTCAAAATGGGAAGGGAAAGCTAACTTCTCCAACTAAAAATGCAAGAGGAACGTAGGTAGTCAGACAGAAAATATTCTGATTGGAATTTAGCCAGGACCAAAGGTTAGATTGCTTAAAAATATCATGAGAACCTTACTTGACACTGCACTTTTACATGGATCAGACCTAAGATAAGTATTAACAGAAAATTATTAGGCTGCACAGGCAAAATACAGCTCAGCATTAAGAGATATTTCTGGATGATATTTCAAAGTACAGAAAGTACACAAATAGGTCACTGTGCATTCAACCAGGCTAACTGCAAACAGACTACTACTCCAGCAGTATACAGCAAAGCCAGGCAGTCTTCAGGTCAGGTAAAGAAACTGAGGCAGAACAAGGGCTGGTCACAGGTTTTTGGGGGTAGTTCTGTTGTGTGCTGACTGGTACCTCCTACTGCAATCGTGCCATCTAGGTAGCCTTGCACAATACCCCCTTGGAAGGGTGTTTGCAGGCTCCCCAAACCCAATCTCCAAGCTCAAGACAGCAAGAGGAAAGGAAGTAAAGGAATACTGCAGTTCCGGACAAAAAGCTGTCTTGAAGGCAACTTTGCTAATTAAAAGGATGACAATGCTTGGGACAGGAGGCTGAACAATGCCCCTAGCCACCAGCAAAGGAAACTTCAGAGGGATATTGTCTCCACATGGGAGAATGAAAAGCCTACCTCCAGCCTCCCCCTCCTATGCTTCATTGAGGGCCACAAGGAAGCTCCTATCCCAGTGTTTTTTTGGGTTCTGCTCACTCACAGCTCTGATGCTATAAGCACTGCTTAGACTTCAAGCCACAAAACCTGAATTCAACAGCTAATTTCGGATCTGCACTGACTGCAATGCTAATTCCCAACCCTACTCTCATCACTAGCCCAATTCCAGGCTTCACCACTATCACCACCCTCAGTACCATTACTACCCAAAGACAGGTGTCCTGCCAACCACAGTGTGACACATCAGTGTTACCTTTGGTATTTTCTCACCTTTGTCTGATACTGCACAAACTGTCAGAGAAATGAAGGCAGTGTGAATTAAGATGCTGTCAATGAATACAAAAGCAATCCTTATGTTTCAGGCCCTAGTTAGCAGGTAGGAATAAATCCATCTCACCTGTGAATTATGTTACAAACCTGAAAGTGTTCTGGGCCTGGTATCCAACACGCCACCAGAGAACAAGTACCCTAGAAGTAGGGAAGTCAGCGTTGCACTAGATGTGCTACTGGGCTGTCACACAAGGAAACACAAGTATGTCCAGACCAAAGAAGAACACTACTTCTGTATTTACCAGTAACAGAAGACTGGTGACTATTTGATCTTTTTGTCTACTACCTGCCTTACGGGCAAAATGCAGGAGATAAGATCCATGGAGGAAAAAAAAAAAACAAAAAAAAAAAAACAGGCAGGACAGAGCTGGAATGTCATCAACTGTTACTCCTAAGTGCTGGGGTTTAAAGCTATAAATCACACCACAATTTACACCTAACTTTCTCCAACTCTCTGATTTTTGACAATCCAATTTCAGCTTAGGACATCCTCCCATTCTCGTGGTTACTCTGCAATGTAGACATGCTGTATGTTGTATACCTTTGAAGAAGCCCCTTCTTCGACCACTGCTTTAACTATTACTCCTCCACACCTTCAGCCCCGGCCATTTGTACATTAACAGCTCTTGTGCTGCTGTTTCCCATATTACTGCTTACCACGTAGGTGACATAAGTGCCCATAAATCATCTGCTGGCTCACATCCCTGTTGTTCCAGGAATTTTGTCAACAGACACAAAGAAGAGGAGGATGGATCTGGGGCATAATAGATATGTCTTGAAAGTGCCTGCACACTTCAGGTGCTGATAAACAGAATGAATGATGCTGCAGGAAAATCTTCATACATTCAGAGCAGAAAGATGGCAGAGACTAGAAACAATGGAAAGTGCCACACACAGTGGTGAATGCAACAATCCAGCACCTGAACAAAAAGAATTTATTATGGTGACCCTGAGTAAACAGCCCCCCGAGGGCATTTCAGTAGTTTTAGATGAAAACTGGTATGGCTTACAATATTTTAACTAGCTTTGAACATCACTTATATTATCATTCTGAGCTGTAAATGGTCCTGTGACAGTGGCAGAAACATTTCTCCAAGGCCTTTTGGGCAGGTCTCCTTTCTGTTCCTCACAATCACTCCCTCTCCAGTATGCACCATTGTCTATGGCTGTAATGTCCCACAGATCCATCTCTATCTAACATACAAAATATTTCCAATTTTCCCTTATTTCTTTCAAGTCAGCCTTGTTCTTTTGGGGAATGCATCACACACCCCCAGCCTTCAAAGCCCTTGGAACTCTCTCATTACCTCAGTGTTAGCTCTCTACCCATAGACACTGGGTGGAAAGTAGCACATATGTTTACTTCAATTCTCTATTTATCTTCTTCCAAGCTGTTCTTTATTATATCTTGTACAAACTCCTTCCTGACTTGGGCAGTGTCAGATACATCAGAGGCTAGTTTGCCTTTCTCTATCCAACAGGTGTATCCAAGAATAAGGTGAAAAAGTGCTTCCCCTTCTCTACCCCATGCAAAGGAGAAGAGCAATCCTCTCCCTGCACTTAAGGCAGTACAAAAAATGCTTTGATCATCAATTAGACCCATATCATTCCCAACAGATGAAGAACTATGTCTCATTATTGTAAGCTTGCCCAAGGGTAAGTTCCCAGTGTCCTTCCCACTTCCTCCCACCCACATATTTTACATATCACGGGTGATAGCTGATAGAGCCACAGCCTGCAAGCTTCTGTTGAGACCAACACCAAATGATTCATAGAAATCAAAAATTAAAATCCTCTGCTTAATAGTCTTGCCCTTCCCCAGCCACTTCAGGATTACTGTCTACAGCACCTGCTTTAGCACACTACCTGCTCTGAAACAACTCAAACAATAAGATTACCACTGCTAGGAGATGGCTCACATTTTGAAACATTTCCCTAAACTCAGCCTAAATTTTTCCTTTGCTCAGCTATTCTGTAACTTTAATAATATCTCCTTCATTCAGCCTAAACCATTTCTCCCTCTCAACTCACCGTTTCCACTGTGAAAATGGTTGTAGGTGTTTATCTGATCACCCCTTGAGATTTTCCTCTGCTGCAGCAAAAGTTCAGCTGTGTTTATTGCTCCTCATTATTTGAGTCCCCTTGGATCCTCATCAGGAAGAGCGAGGGAGAATGAAGGAAATGGCTGGGCAAGGGAGCGGGTCTGACCTGCTTACCCAGACTGGCACACACGTGCAGAGCTGCGGGACTCAGTGTCACACACACAAAAGCCATTAAGAGAGACAGCAGGTCAGTCTGGCATTGCCCAGTGCCAACTTCTAAATGCCAGAGCATAGAGGCTTGGCACAGCCACCCTTCTCTGCAAGCCTGGCTTGCAGAGCCAGGCTTGAGCCACTATTCCCCTGCCAGGATCTCACCCTTCCCCCCAGCATCCCGCTTAGAGAAGTTTAGAGGGTTGAGACAGGTCCTCCCTGCCAGAGACTGAAATATCCTCACCACCTGGAGGGTTCAGTTGCCACAGCTGTCACTCCACGCATGTGTATGCTCCGCTTGAAACAAGGGTTTCAAAGCTTATGAGGCATACACCATTTTCCGAGTGGGAAAATACACCATTTCTGAGGTGGGGCAACTGTCGTCTGCCCCACCTCAGAACTGGATCTGGGCTCAGAGCAAAACCATCCAAATCAAGGGACACGCTGCTGCATGTGGAGCCCCTCCACAGGATCTCAGCATGGTTGAAAGCAGCTTTGCCTCCTGAAGTGCAAGACTCAGTTTAAACACAGGCACAAGGCTACACTGGCTTTGCCTCTTAAATAGAATTGAAACCCTTTGAAAATCCATTGGACAATCCCTTCCTTCCTTTCTTAATTCTCCACTTCCAGTTTTCATTTCCAAGCAGGAATTGACAGCACATTAAACATGAAGATATTAAAGACCGCAATTTCCAAAAGCTAAGGATTTAAACACCTCCGATCCATTAATATCCATGAGAAACACACATTTAACTTCACTTGGATTGTTTGGAAAAGCACATCCTTGGCATTTCTCATTATTTGATGTATTAATTTGAGGTTTTCTGTTCAACCTTGGTCAACTCTGCATTTTGTGCATGGACAGACTGGTACATTGAATTTCAAAATTTAAAAAACAAGGAGAATTTTCATTTCCAAGGAAGGACTTTCTCATTCCTCAGACTCTGTCATGCACCTCCCTCCGTACCTGCTTGTTTACTGCATCATTTCCTTAAAGAGAAAACATATCAGGTAGACAGAGTCTGCACTGGCTCATGAAGAGAGCTGCCAAATTCCACACCAGTGCTGAGATCCCCGCTGGTTACTCAAAGTCTCACATCAAGAAACAGTGTTAAATTATTTGGATGCCAGATGCAGACACTGTAAAAGCCAAATCGGAATTGTTTTTAAAAACATACCATAAGTGGGAAAGAAAATAGAAAATATGGTATTTCTTTTTTTAGGCCAAAATTGAGTGATTCCTTCTACAAGGCTGAGAATTCCAAAAAGGGCATCTGAGTCAGAGGGAGACAGCCTCAAACTACACTTGCACTTTGGACAGAGTCATCCTGTTTGCTGCCTGTCTTCTCACATATAATATATGACATGGGATACCGTTTTAAAACCTAAAACTATCCATGCCTTAAGAAAGGTCTTATCACATTTTGGATGGGTGCACATTTTGGAACCCATGGAGCAGAGACAAGCTAGGAGAAAATATGCACCACCTCTGCTCATCACAGCACTGCTACAGCAAATCTTAAACAGCCCTAAAGCAGAGTGCCAGCATTCACCAAGCCTGATCAGGCTCTCACGAAGGTGTTACAGACAGCAGAAATGGCAGAGTAGGTGACTTGATGCCTGAAACACCAAGATGTGACAAGGACAAAAGAGCTGCTAAGTGGAGGTAGTGGGGTGGAGAGAGAGATGTGTCCTGTGAGCTGCTCCGGGACAAAGCTGCAGTGCTACAGACAAGGATGGGCCACATTTCACAAACCACCAGCATCCCTCAGGAGCCTCATGGCCTCTTGTTCTCCACAGGTATGTAGCATTTTGGAAAATGAGGTTTAGTCACCAAGGGACCCTGTGACAATGCCAGCCTTGCTTGTGAAATGGGTCAGGGAATTAATCTGGATGTGAAAGAGACCGAGGTGTGGGTTTAGCATGTGGAAAGAGGCATGCCACAGTCACTGAAACCAGGAGGAGTCAAAGGCAGGTTCTGGTCAGGCCACTAGAAATGATAGAGGAGTACCCAAAAAATTTTGGTTTGAGTCTCCATCTTTGTAATTACCTCTTCATTGATCCCTCCCTTCTCCTCACTCTGATCCTTGGTAAAGACCTTTTATGTTCCTGTTATCATTACTTATTGAAAAATAAAACTAAGTCTACCCAGGAGAAATAATAAGGGAAAACAAATGTATGGCACCCTAAAGGATGCCATTCAAGAGGTTTGGAGCTGTACACTCACAATCCAGAAGCATCTAAAAAAACACTTATCCCTTTAGAAAAACTTGGTCCTTACAATAAATACTAAAGCCAGGATAAGGGGAGAGCTGACAACTGCAAATCAGGATTTTTTTTTTGGTAGTCTCATTTTTCTTCTCCTTTCCCTCTTTCTACCTCCAACCCAACACTCTCCCCTTTCCGTAACTTTCTCTCTCAGAGTTCAGTGACCAGTAAGGGACTAGCCATCAAGCAGCTGGATACAATATGCTTTCACAGTACATTAGTGCTGTGCACCAGACCATGCTGTGCCTGCAATTGTATGACAGGTCAGGGCCAATTCATCTTACTGAGACCTTCAATCAACAGTGTCCAGAAAGCTCTCCCGGTTGGAGGGACCCAGCCCAGCAGCCACTGACCTCTCCCTCTGCTCAGCACTCGATCATATTTACAGAGCCGCAGTGACGGAAAGATACACAGGCACAGCTATGTCTGAACCACAGCTCGTCACTGGCTGTTGATGCTTCAGGGATAGGGATGGGAAGACCCAATCCAGTGCAAGCAGACAGACTAGATTTGGCTTGGCTGAATGCCATTTCCATGCCTTTTTTACCCCTATTCTTTGTTTTCTCCAGCCTCTCAAATTTATTGATGGTGGCTGCTTCAGCCACCTTTCCCAGTAGCTCACTCAGCTGTTCACTCCTCTTCATGCCAGTGAAGGCATACAAGGAGGAACCAGCCCATGTCACCTCCCAGCCCAGCTCCACCACTGACTTCATCAGCTCCCTTGGACCACATCTCATTTACACAAAACTCACTATAGCTTACATTTGCATCAGGAAAAAAAAGCATTAGTGGCAAGAGTAAGAGAGAACATGACCAGAATGCAGTAATTGTCACAATAGTGAATACCGGTAAATAAAAATCAATACTATGGACAAACTGTAGCCCTGACTTATTGATGCTTTAAGATCAGTTTACAGTTTTAAAATAGTATTGGAGCATTTGGTAAAAAAATAGAATTTCAATATTCCCCATCTACTTCCTTCAAGCTACAATATATGTCCTCCTCTACCACCCTTCTCAACTTTCTCCATCCATCCATCATTTATCTCCAATTAATTTTTTTGTCCTTCATGGCTACATTTCTCACTTGAAGCACTGTCATATTTTCGGTCCATCCTTGTTACCTCTTAGCTCACTCATCTTCACACCATTCATTGTCTGGCTTTAAATCTTAAAAGCATGGAGGCAACCACAACAAGTGAAGTCTTGTTCTAATCCTTTGTATCACCATCTAAAATCAATAAGCATTTTTTGAAAGTATAAACACCATTGTTTTCTTTCTCACCCTTTGCCTTATTCTCCTCATCAGAAAGGTGGAGATGCATCTTCTCTGCTTCATAGAGTTAGAGTGTTTAATTATTTATGATATTTAAAGTACTTTTGACTCTTAAGCAATAGAAGCTACAGGAGCTGGGATTATTATTACTACTTTCCATTGCACTTACCCAAAGACAGCAATGTCTTCTCATGACATCATACCCAACATCACTCACAGGATCCCAAGAGAGTGTATTAAAACCTGTGTGTCCAAGATCTTCAGGACAATAAATCCTAGTTTAGCTAGGAGCAGAGAGAAAGGAAATCCTGTAATTCCACAAATACTTGGCAGCTGCCAAGCTAATTCCTGACACTCAATATCAACTTTGCCACATTGACTCAAATTGTAAAACACTGCTGATCTGTGGTTTTTTATTAAACACATTAGCAACTGCAGCTTTGTTAAGTTTATGGTCACAAAAGTATCTAAACTCATGACATATTTCACCTAGCCCCAAGCAGCTTCCTTGCTGGCAAGAAGAGCAAGAGCAATGTGGAGCTTTGGCAAGGGAGGCAGAGCTGCAATGGGCAGCCAGCCTTCAGTGCCTGGGGTGGAGCTACAGCTCTACTCAGCACCAGGACCCATCCTCCGGACAACTTCAAACCAGACCTAGAAAACTCCTATTTCATCAACAGATCTGCCCTGGAGGTCTGACACAGGTCCAGGAGGTCTGGTTCCAGCAGATCTTGGACAGTGGAACTGTAAAGCCCAGCTTCCATTTCAATTCACTTGCAGAAACTCAGAATAGGAGATCTCCTAGGCATGGGTCTCCAAAGTGGAGAGCCTGGATTTAAACTGATCCAGGGAAGGTGGGCAGACCAGAGTCACACCAGGCTTTATCATCTGGACAAAAAGTCTTGGGACCTCTAGTTCACTCCTAAACAAAAATCAGGGAGCCTGGAGACCCCAAGAGTCCTTTCTAGAGCTCTTGTGTGTGTCAGAGGTACCAGAAATGTGGGATTCACAGAAAAGTCCTCATGTGTAATTCTGAGGCACCATGCCCCTAGACCAGGCCATGAGTTACAGTGGCCCACAGCCAGAAGCCCTGGAAGCCAGGGAGGAAGTACAGTTGTGACAATTTCACCACAGTTAAGGTACCTCTGAACTTGCAGTATCTCAATATTTGCAGGGAGAGGGAGGGAAATTTGGCATTAAGTTTGGTTTCTACCTCTGAAGGTACTCCCCCCTGCCTGGAAAAGCTTCTTGCACCCTGGAGGCCTGTGATTCTGTCAGACTTCACAAACTGCACTGCCCTGTGCCTGAGCACCTGAGTGACACCTGGGGAGAACACAAAGGGTTTTGAGGGGTTCTGGCAGCCACAGGGTAGTTGTTGTCATTGACAAATTTACAGAGAAACTGCTCTGCTTTGAGGGATTTTTCTGTTGAGCAGGGACAGATGATGAAGGCTGGAGTAGTCCTGGAGTCAAGAGAAGAGATGTCCACCCTGACTCAAATTCTTCTTTCAGTTCTCATCATTTCCTGGGTTACACTGCCATAGCGCAATGTTGAAAGACTGCATTCCCACTGCAGAATTAATTATAAGGTGAAATAAGGATGTGTATGTATTTTTTAGATGCATACACAGTATATATTTGTTTATATATAAATACAAAGGCTTTGTTATTATTGTTTCTTTTTATATAAGTTTAAAGAGTAGATATGTACGCCATCTCATCTTTAACCAGAAGACAGGTCTGCATTTCTTTGAAGGTGGAACATAGGTGGGTGAAGCAGCTCTTTACCCCTTTCCTGTCAGACCTGAAATGGCACCAGTTCCTAAACACACTAAATCCACATATTCATAAAAATGGGAAAACTCAAAAACCTTCCCGGGACAGAAAAAGAAAAGGTGGAGAAACATTCAAGTTGCATCCCTTTTACATCTAGGATGGTTCTTGAAGGAAATCAGCCTCTTAGTTAGACACCCAAACTTTGCTGCTACACCAGGAGTCAGCACCCAGCACAAAGCAGCTGTTCTCCCTCCCAAGAGTTGTTTCTGGGGTGGAAGAAGAGGCATCACTCAGAGGGTGGGGGTTCAGAGGATACAGTATCAGGGCTGCCTGAACACTGCCCATCTTGAACTGCTGCAGTAGCACTGAGGTGCCGGTCCTGCCTTCTGAAGGACTCTCATACAACCCTGAAGTTATAGTAGCAAATAACCACTACATTAAAGCAGTCAGTTAGCAACAGTCTTTAGCGCAGTCTCACCCTTGTTTATATATGGCAGCACCAATATTGACATCCTGAACAGCCAAAGATTATTTGCTGCAAATATTACCCATCCCCAAAATGATGTAGATAAGGCAAACCCAGTTGTCTATATGAACTGCCTCTCCAAGTGCCTTGAGCATCCAACTCATCCCCCTGTAACCTCCTGGGTCTATGCTCACTTTGGGGTTTTTGTATTTCTTCTACTCAACAAAGCTTTGATTCTTCTCCAGGCCAAGTGCAGGCCACAGCAAAGTGAACTTCAGCACCATGGGGCCCCCAGTTTCAAATAAAATTTTTTTTAAAAAATTTTAAATATCAGCCCTTAGACACCATGCTTGTTTCCTGCAAAACCTCTCTGACACAGCCCTGCTTTGGTGTCCTGTTCAGGTTGACACTGGGGCAGGACCTTGTTTCCAAGCCAGGAGGCATTTCTGCACACATCCATGTCAATTGTTCTATTTATTAAGATGCCAAAGTACATTAGAATTCTCAGAGGTCTTTACACTATTCTTCTACTACCTCTGTGCCAGAGGGGTGTAAAGCCCCTCGGATCTGATGTGGCAGCATCTTAAACCTACTTTGCACAGGTGTTAGCACCCTTGTGAGGCACTGCACACCACAGGAGGGGGTTTATGATGTACATACAGAGCACACACCCAGAGAGAAACCTCTTGCCACACTCCTAGTGATATTTGGCTTAGGGGAGAAAGGGAAAAGCTGGAACAAATAAGACCCTTATGCATTATCAGCTGACTACATTGGTGTTGCTCTGGGATCCCCTTCCTCTTCTTTATCTTCAGAGACTCTCCACCTCCCTGACCATATTCCTAGCACAGCCCTGTCACCATTTCATCCAGAGGCCAGGGATGACTCTTCAGCAAGACAAACAATACCCATTTATCATTCCTTCTTTCCTAATTAAAGAGATCAGAGAAATTAACAGACCTCAGCTGAGCTCGCAGCCCTGGAGCTGAGGTGAGTCGGTAGGCAAGCTTGTGCAGCCCTTTCAGGTGATTCATTTACCCAGGCTGGCCTGGCATGCAGCTAAGGAACCATCCTCTTCAGATCCATCTGCCTCCATCTTCCCGCCACTGCTCAAAATTTTATTTAATTATAAAATGCAATTGCCCAAAAGCATATATTTTTAAAAAATAACCCAAACAAATTAAAAATCTCCACCTCAAGCCCAAAATATCAGATACCCAGACACTAGGGAAAGAAAAAGCACTCAGGCAGTGCATCAACTCCCCAAGGGAGGTACTCAGGTTTGAGTTACTGCCAAGACGACATCTGTAGGGAAATATGCCACCAGATGCAGGGAATGGACTGCAGGGGCCCAGAGCAATGGGGAGGGGAAGGAGGAAAACAAAAGAAAGCGAGCAACAGAGAGAGAAATAAATCAAGAAATTAAGCAGTCTGGTTTGTTAATCACTAGCTATTCTGCTTTATAAAATTTACAGGTGTTTTCCATTCCCTATCTCTGCTGAAGCAGTTTTCCAAATGACCCAGTATCTCCTTCAAACCATCTGGCTTGCCATATCCCAGCCCAGCAGATCCTCAACCAGAATGGCTTTAGTGCCCATAGGATCAGAGCAAAAGAAGAGTCATCTTCTCTAGCTTCTATGATCTATGGGTTCCCTCACTTCTTCCCTCGATCTAAAGGGTCCCCAGTCCCCTCAGAGAAAAATAATCTCATACATATCCCAGCTTTCAAGGCAAGGCATCTTCCCAAGCATCCCTTTGGTAACATTAGTCCAGTCTTCATCACACATTCAAGCCCATTGGTGTGAAGAGGGGATATGTCCCATGCCAACAGAAATGTGAAATGAAGAGGCTGATGTTTCACCAGATGGCTTCGGACTTGTCACAGCAGGGAGAGAAACATGCTTGAAAAACCCGGCCCTGGCACTAACCATCATCTCCTGGACTGGTAGTGCAGGACAGCTGGAGCAGCTGGGGCTAAGTACCAGATGTGCGATGACAGAAGTGCAGAGCAGCAATCACACAGGGCCAACATGGAGGCAGTAAGAACCACAGGCTCCCTCTGGGACTGCAATGACATGTTCAGCAGACAACACATTTAGAGCAAGAGCAGTGGAAAAGATGCATGTACCAAAGAGTCAAGGGAGCAGGGTAATGAAGAGTCAAACCATCTGACCACAACTTACAATCAGCAGCAAAACAGGGCAAGCAACGGGTGAAACAAGGGCAAGGCCTAGGGAAGGCTCTGCAGCATAAAATATGCAGGGCACCAGCCTGCCTACAGAGCTCACTAGCCCAGAAGACTTTACCTTCCCCAACCCAGCATCAGCCCAGAATAACCAGTAATGGCAGTTCTAATCCTTGTTTCACAGAGTCCCTTAAAGGGCCATCTCCTTAGACATCACACCCAAAAACTCAGATGACCACCAGACAACTGTACATGTGAAACCTCTACCTGTTGTCCAGCACGCAAAGGAAGGTCCTTGTCTTTTCCCTACTGTTTACTGTGCTCCAGGAAACAACCCTCTGCCATTACAGAAAATACCATCTGATGCTGAAACGTCACCCAGAGATACCTCTTTCTTTTTTTTATAACCTTCACTGGACTTTTGGTTGTGATGGGCCCCATCCCAGCACCAGGGTATCAGCCAGATGTCAGCATGGCTGACACAGAAGCCTGCTGCAAGCTGACAGCTGGTGAGACAAGGGGATCCCATGGGGATGGATGTGCCTATGCTTTCAGTTGGATGACTGAGCCCACACACCCTTTTCCTACAAAAGTTTCAGCCAGAAAGGGACTAAAAGGCAAAGAGCTGCCCCACAGTCACAGTCCCAGAGCAACCAGCAGATGTGCTAAAAGGAAAGCAGATAGTTCTTGCAGATAGAGCGAAAATTACTTTAGAGGGATGACAGAGATGCTTTGCTTTTTCTTGTACTTGGGTGCTTTCCACTGCCCAAAAAGCCCATCAGCCTGCACCCTCCTCTAGTAGTGCACGCTTTTCCAAGGAGGTGGGCATGCAGTTAGATGCAGGCAGTCCCTCCACTCCACCACAGGCCGACATCCATTGCAGGTGTAATGCACACACCCACAATACTCACAAACAGTGATGAGAGAAAGTGGAGAAAAGCTAAGGGAAAGGAAACAGAAGAGCAGAGAAAGGGAGGACAAGAAGAAAAGTGAGAAGTAAGAGGGATGGTTAAAAGTAGAGATAATAATGGGAGAGAAAGAAGGGAGGGAGTTACTTTGCAAGCAGTAGCTAAAAATCTCTCAACATTTACAGCAAATGATGCATGAAATATGCTGTCAAAAACGTGATGCCCAGAACCTATTGCTGCTAAATATTTAATCTGATTGGCAGGGAGCCGTTAAAACCTCAGTGTCTGCATCTCAGGCTTCTGCAGAGCAACAGGTAAAGTAAATACATCAACATGCAGTGATTCACCTTGGGTGCCACCAGTCTTTCCAACCTGCAGCACTGTGCAGGGAAAAAATGTTGTCAATTGATATTAGCAACATCAGAAACAGGCTACAGGAAAGGTACTGTTTACATGCTTTGGCTCCCACTGCAACCTAGAGAAAAGTGGAAAATGGATATGCCAAGTGTCTTCTTCAGAAATTAGAACACACATGCTGCTGCAAAGATCTCACACAATGCAGGTCGTGTCTCTCAAGCACTAAGAAGTCATGCTGAAGCATGGTACATGAAGGCTGCAGTTCTACTGGCTCACGCTACCCCACATGTAATCCCTGAAGCCAATCTGTGAGCAGAACAAAGGCTGCCTCCAGCAATCAGCTTCCACCGTCTGTCGAGCACAGAGCAGGTCAGAACATCCTGCACAGGTGTCCTAATGCCAGCACCAAGAGCACTGCAGGGCAGCTGGGGTACAGGCAGGTACACAGCCCTTTGGGGTAGGAAAGCTGATCAGCTGCCACTGCAGCATCGTGAGGGAAACAGGGCAGCCACCTGCTAAGAGGGGCTTGCACATGCATACATTTGCATACCCAGTGCAGTCTCCCACTTTGCTGACTCTACCCACTAAACTTTCAGACTCTCTGCTGTCCATGTCAGCTCTGGTGTCCCTGAGCCAGCAGCTGAGATATTGTCCCAAACAGTGGCTTCTTGGAGCATTGGAGAGAAGAAGGATTGTATTTGGACAAAGTTTCTGCAGTTTAAAAGTACAACTCCATTCTGATTCAGTCAAACCTGGCCACTCAGAGGTAGTCTGGGGAAAGAAACAGACTTCCTTTTCAATCATTTTGTATTGTTCAAATCAACTCATTTCTAGAATGAAGGCATTTAAGAGGGTTGTTTCTTTATTTAGGTATAATGTAAGATTTTAAATTTTCCTAAGCTAACAAGCTAGAAATATTCTGCTCTGCTATAGTGAATTTCAGACCAAGTTCCTCACCACCATCTAATACTCCAGCAGTAGCAGTACAGCTCTTCCTAAGAATTCTACAGGTCCAGGACATGTCGTTGACTCAGTGAACTGGCACTGACAAGTTACAAACTGCATGAGCCCAGTAGCTACCTTCCAAAAAAATAATCACTAGATACAAATAAATACATAAGAAGTGGAAAGCCATGACAGAAAACTACGGAAAAATCAATATGCTCCATACCTGTTTCAGAGAGGACATAGGATTTTACTGTATCCAAAACCCTATATCGCATAAAACATCTGCAAATCTGACGCTGGCTGCAGAGCCTTGGAAGTCTGGGATAAGGGCTTCACAGATAAGACAGCACTGAGATCTTCTCTAGGCACAGATTTTTCAATAGATTCACCAGCATAAATCTCCCATCATATTCCTCCTTCTGCGTTTCTGGCTGCTTTGCTGTCCTGTTGCACCTGTTCAAGAAGCTGACTTCATCAGAATACGCTTTGTGAAGTGCTTTTCTGCTCTGTATGGTGCTTTTGCTTTCTTTCTTTCAGTAAGTGCCAAACCACTGAAGAATGCCAAGGCTAGAGCTCAGAAAGCCAAGACCAAGTAAAAAGTAAGTATGATCCTATGGCATCATCAGCTGAAAAGTGGCACCTCAAAAGCACAAAAGAAAGTGTGACTTTTGAATACAGCTGTACAGTGTTCATCATCCCAGCTCACAGAAGCGCAAGTAGGCTGAGTGACTTGCTCATGGGCTCTGACAAATCCTGCTACTGCTTAAGGCTTGTCCAAGCCCAGCTTGCCAGGTTCGTGAGAAGGTACTGTGAGCATCTGGCAGGGCACAAGGAGACCTGTGCCTGCATTTCAGCCCCTCCACTGACAGCCTGACATGCTATCCTCAACCAGCAAGGAAGGTGGGCATGCCAGACCACTGAACTGCTGCAGGAAAAAACTGCTGGGGCAAGGAAGGAAAATTACTTTACTGACCACAGCTCTTGATTGACTGAATAAAAGCCAATTCATGGTAAAGGGAGCTAGGACAACCCTGACAACCTGCCTCCTATCTTTACCACAAGTTGAATCTTCCCTGTAGCCCAGGACAGCACAGTCCCAATTGCATACAGTGCTTCAGCCTTTGCTTTAAAAGATGCCCTTACAAGTTTGCAGCAAGAACCTGTTTCTCTGATGCTGAGCTCCCATCACTCTTTGAAATTGCTCTTCAAATTGCCCAGGAACTAGTCATGACACCAGGACACAGCCACTGTCCTATAGGGAACTATGCTGAAGAATTTATTTTACAAATGGCCCTCCAAACAGGTATTGAAAAAGAATACATTTAGGATGCTCTTCACATGACAGTCAGAGCTATTCACCCAGAGAGACTGGAGCCACCAGCTGAGATACTGCATCAGCTAATGGCTCTGTTTCTAATCCTCACCTCTTCTTTTCACTTCAAAATGCACTCAGTCTTAAAAGCAGATCAGGAACTTAGTATTTCCGGGTATGAAATATTTCCATGTATGAAACAGTCTAGCATGTGAAATGGGCTTTATACAAAAAATGTGCAGAACTTCAAGTACAACTGGATGAGAAATACTGTGATAAGAGCTCTCACTTCAAATTTTCCCATGCCTGTCAAAATGAAGAGATATAGAACTGCATACTCTTTTTTTTTTTAACTATTTAGGCTATTTTATTCCTCAAAAAAACTTTCACACCAAAAGGGCAAAAAACCCCAGCTAATCCATACGTCATTGCAACTAGGTCCTCATTCCATTTTTTTATAAGTGTACATTTCCTCCATAATCCCTCCATTGCAATAAGACAGAATTCAAACATATCCATAATCAAAGAAAATATAATTAAACAGAAACATTCATAAACATGTTAATACACATAACAGGAATAAAAAACCTGCAAGAAAAAGCACCACAGCTCTGTCTTGTTCTGAAGCTCAAGAAGCTTTTAGAGACTATGAAACTACACAAAAACTTAGTGAAGCAAGATCAGTTTCCCAACGCCTGCACTGTGTAATAAACAAGTGTCTAGTGTCACCCCTGGCCATCTACACTCATAACACTTCCCCCACCCCCCTAGCCTCCTTGTCACTGAACTCTTAGCCTTGTTCTTCATAGAGGTCCTGCTTTTCCCAGCTTCAGCTACAGGCCCACTTTCTTCTACATCTGCCCTTAGTGACTAAAGGGAATAATTGGCCCCTGTCCTCTATGTATAACAGTCCTTTAGAGATTTGTTGTTTGGTATCCACCCACAGTCATCTTTCCTCTAGACTGAACATGCCTGGCTCTCTCAGAATTTCTTATGGATTTAGTGTCTACTGTCATCTACCCCATCCCCTTGGCTTGCTCTCACCCCAGCCTGCAATCTATCTTTTTAAAAACACTACACCCTGACATGAATGCAACACTACATATTCACAGACCAAATGACAGGGGAGAAATTATCTCTGGGTTCTGCAAATCAGAGAGGGAGAACTTTTGTGGGAACACTACATCCTTTCCCTCGTTCCCAGGAGAATTCTGGACACTCCTTGTAGCAAAGCTCCAAGAATCTACCATCACTTCCCTGGAAACAGTACTTTAGGCTCTGCCACATTTCTCAGCAGGAACTGTACTGTCTATTCAGCACTTTCATTTGTTCATTTGCTGCTATTGTTTGGCTACAGCTACTTCTCAGTCTCTGGTTAAGCTCCTACACAACTCCGGTAGCAGTGCAGAGCAGGCATCTGACCAACAGCCACTCCGACAGCACTGAACAATCCCTTGTTCTATTTCTCTTTTCTCTGTTTACATTCTTAAGCATACATTTTAAGGCAGTCATGGCATCTCTCTTTTAATTGTCATTTGGCCAAGCTAAGTGTAATTAGTTACTTTAATCTTCCCTCTTAGATCAATCCCTCCAGCATCTTAATCATTTTTGTTGCTCCAGTGACTTTGTTCTAATTTGCTGCCATCTTTGGGGCACTAAGTTCTCCAGAAATTAGCCTAGGTACACTCAGATCAGGCACATGAAGAAAACATGACTAGATACACACAGAGAACATTTACTTGCTTGAAGACACAACAGTTCTGTTTATGCAATTCAGAAACCACATCAGCCTCTTTGCTGCCGCATTGTACTGTGAGTCGGTATCTCATTTACTAACCAGTGTAACCCCAGTGTCATTTCTGGCATTACTGCTTTCCAGGGGTATACCTCTCATCTCTGCTTTCTTACTGAGCACAGTCTGATTTTAACTCCTACTATTCAATTTACTATCCACACTGCTAATCCCCAAATCCTATTCTGAGGTATGACTGCTTAGCTAGCTATGTATCTCAAATCTCTTTGATTTCCAATAGAAATACTCTCACAAAGCAAAGGCACAGGGTTTGTCATCAGAGTAAAGTCCAGGCACATCCCTAAATTCACAAGACAATATGGATTTTTCACAGCCATGTCCCCATCATCAGTCCCTCACGAAAAACCACCAAAAGGTTTTAAAGGGCTTCAGTTTGCTTTGGTGGTGGCCAATGCTGGGCCACTGTGTGACAGCTCTGCTGCTCTCAGAAAAGCAGTGGGCTCTGGAGACCCAGGCAAGGCCCCACAACACCAACTGGGAGCACTGAGCAGGTGCTGCTTAAGCATCACTCCAAGGTACCACTGCTGGGGTACATTTCTGTACACGGCCTTTCCCTGTGCACACCCTCAAAGTGGCCATGGCACCTTCCCAATAGTCTGACCATCAGCTTCCTCCAGACAGTGGTGTCTAAGCCTTCCCTCCTCCTTCATCCCAAAGAGGGGGGAGGCTACTTCAAAGCCTTTCTGTGAGATATCACATTTGTGCAAAGAACACCAGATGCTGCCTGAGCATCAAGTAGTCACAGAAGCAGGACCTGGGTGCAAAGAGTATTTTTTTTTTTGATGCAAAAGTAAAAAAACCCTCTCCCTCCTCCAAAACTTGTCCTTCTGAAATTTCCTTCAAAACTCTTCCCCTGCCCCTCCAGCTCCCAGACACCAGAGCCTCCAATAGCTCCCAAAGTACTTCAAAGGCACTGAGACACAGTGGCTTTGCCTCCCTACCTGCAGGGCTGCCCTGGTCCTGAACTGGTGCTCATAGAATGAAGTCCAGTTGGGCTTTTCCAGACTGGAGGAGGAGGAAAGAAAATGGAAGAACAAGGGAAAGGTGGGCAAGGGTGGAAAGCCTGCCCTGGTCAGCACTGATTCACTTGCCTCCATGGCTGCTCAGCTCCATGGGGGAGATGCTGCTCAGCCCAGTCCAGCTTCTGACAGCCACAAGGCAGCTGTGGCTCAGCAGTCTCTAAATGACGTGGGGGGTCCTTGACACCATATCCCTGACTGTGCCTGCTCCCCTTCTGCTCTAGGGCCCAGATGAATGGGGCACATCTACCACACAGAGTGTGTTGTAGCATCAGATTCCCTCTTCCCAGAAAAGAAGTCCAAAACGAAGGAATGGCCTCCCACCCTCTCCCATGAATATGTACTGCTAGTCTGGGTAAATGTATGTGTCAGCTCTCTCAGTCCTTCCTGGCCCAGGTTTTTGCAGGACCAGAATGCAATTTACTGCCAGTCAAAGTCCAACAAGCTCTATCAATCTGTCTTCTGGCCACAACCTATTCTTATAACCCATGTCAGCCCACTTCCTCCTCACCAGCATCAAGAAGAGGTTTTCTAATTAATTTTCCAGACTCAGAAAGGACAAAAGAAGCTTAGCACAACTGAAGCCACTTGAAAAGCCACAACATGTGTGAATTGGCCAGATTCATGACAGTGATTAGCACCATCACAAAAATCTTTATAACAAAATCCGTCTGAGCAGAGAGAGAAAACAAAGTGGATTGCATAAAAATACAAAACTGTTTCAGAAAACATGAGATGGTGCAGATGCACACATACACCTCTCCACACTTCGCACTTACTTGAAGCCCAAGGGTCCTCCTGCAGAAGACTAGTGTGCTTCTAGCTGAAAAGAAAAACCAGACCCATGTATCTATCTAAAGCAGAGGAGCTCCATCCAAACCACCTGACCATATCTCCTGGCACAGACCAAGGATGGCCACTTTCTGCCAAATGCTGATCAGCACATACTAGACCAGCTCAACCAGGATGGAGGTGTTCAGCTTGGCTTCACCCAGCTGGGTGCTGACTATGGCCAAGAGAAAGCTTAGTGTGGCACTTACCATCTTGGTCCAGCACACAACAAGATGATTCTCAGTTACATCTTCTCCAAGCCCTTCAGCAAGTTCTGCTCAAGGTTCTACAGCCATTCTCAAGTATGTTCTTCTATTTACTGGTGTGAGTGTTTCATGTTTCATTTTCAGTTATAAGAGGCACAGCTTAACATCCTGCTCCCAAGTGCATCCTGTCTTCTCTTTACATAGTATGTTCCATGAAAGATCAGAATAGCAATCACCAGATTATTTTATCCAAGTTCTGTATTTCTTTAGCTGGTGAAATAAATGTGGCATTTCAGTAAAGCCAAGGTTCAAGCTGAGTCTTTTGCACACGAACTCTTTAAACCTCAAGGCTTCAGCAAAATAACACACACAGATTTGTCCTATCCAGGAGGAGCACTGGACCAAGTATTGTCTTTTTGCTACTAAATATTTAGACATCCTATAAGGAAATCAGAAATTTTAAAGGGAATTTAAGTGTTGAATGCTTTTTTTTACTCTCCCTCTGGATCTCTGACAATAAAGTCAAGTTCTATGATTTTTCCATCATGTTTTATCCTGCAACTTTTAAACCATTTTATATTACTCTTTCATAGTTCAGATTATCAGAAAACACAATTCATTTGCTTTAAAAGTCTCAAATTCTGTGCAAATATAAATTTCAATATGCCAAATACAGTCATTTAAAGCAGCTCTTACCAGAGAGCATTGATTTTTCTCCCCCAGGCACTGTCCATGAGGATTTGAGGGAGGAAACTCGACACAACCTAATCTGATCCCAAAACTGAATGTCAACCAGATTCTATACTCACTGCTGTTTTATACTGCAGGAAAAGCAATACATTACATGATCAAGAAAACACCAGAAAACTTACATGGAAAAGAAGTGTTTAAGAATCTGTTGCTATGCTTATAATCATGTCATTTAATGTTCAAGAAACAAGGAAATCATCAAACATAAAGACAAAAAATAGCATCCTTTGTATTAACATCAAGTATTAATGCAGCATTTATTGCAGGCACCAAAAGAGCAGCCTAGACAGTACCTCAATAGCCCTTTACAATGTTCCTCCGATGACCAAAGTGAACAAGTTTATGAACAAAAATACTTCAGAATGAAGCTCATTCAAATAAATATCAGAAGCCCTCGTATCTCGTACTACAGAGCAGATACCCAAAGTCCATCCAATCTGAATCCGCAATCAATGCCAGGATTTCCCATTTCAAAGGGACAGTGGAGCCAGTCTCTCAGCTGCAGCTGCACTCTTGTACAGGTACACATTGCAATTTGTCCTGCCACAGTTGCCAAACCGCAATATCACAGAAGATTGTCACATTAGAGAAGGCACACGCATTTCTGTATTATCCTGTGTACTTAAAAGGACACAGACTGCCAGGGCAAACCTTCTCTCCAATTTTCTGGTTTGATTTTTATGCTTCATCATGCAAGCAGTATTTTCTTAGGAAAGGTATGCCTTGATGGAGATGGGCAATGCTTCTAAATGCATACAGGCAAAAACGTACAAAGACGTATAATAAAATGTCATTGTCAAACTAGCTCCTTCCTGGGACACAGTGGTGATAGAAGCAGCAAGCCCTGGTCCTCTCTCTTTAGCCTTCCTGTAGCATCCAGAGAAACAGTTCTCTGTGGAGGGCCACAGACCAGCCCTATCCCTGGTTATGTCAACAGACCCCATGCACCAATTTGCCACTCTCTGGTTTGAAATTAAAGTCTGAGAAAGCCATAGGTGGTGGCTCAGCTCACCTAACAGGACATTGCTGTTTCTTGAAGATTCAAATCACGTTTGGGAACCGTTTACATTGGACATAGACTGAGGAATCTCCAGGCCTTCACGTTTAAAAAGAGACGGACTATCAGGTAGCCAGTTTTCTTACAGTGGAAAAATACAAGACAGAGATACAGGCATCAGATTTTTGATTCCTCATGGAACATGACTGTTTTACAAACTGGGTGGTGAAAGGGTATTAATTTAATACACCTCTTGTCTTTTCTAGCTCCCAACCCCATACATCCTTAAAATGCATACACACAGAACAAAAGAGATAATTAAAAGCTTTTACAAAGCTCATCTGTGTAGGCTGCCTTTGTAGTCATTAGGGATTTGCTTTTCTAGAGGGCAAGCTGGAGCACATCCATGGGGTTCCTGCTCCACATTGCCCTTCGAAGAACCTGGTCTTTTCTCCACTGACTCCCTGGAGCTTGTCTGGAAACAAGTCTCCCACAGCTAGTGTTCACTTCTGAAAAAACTCCCCTTTCCATGTAAAAGTCAAACATCTCACCAAGCTTATAAAGGCAAATGTATAATGAACGATGAGAGGGGATATATATCCAGGGATATGAACTGCAGGAATGAAAATCCCAAGTGATTTTAAAGATCTGGAGACAATTTTAAAGAGCTACCTGCACATTATAGGAAACGATAAAAATTTTCATTGGAGCAGTAACTCTGGTTTCCTGTCAGAGTCCATAGTTCTCATCCCTCATCCTTCATTTAAGAGCACTCACTTGAAGATCAGGTCTTTGTTCCCTGGGAAATCACCTCCTCCTGTCACTTCCCCACCTGGAATCAGCACTGGAACTCAATGCTAAATGAAACATTTAGCTGTCACTGAGAAAAAACAAATGCATCCAAAGCAAAACAAGAACAAACCTTCAGTGACTAATTTGGAGGAAGAATTAGCTCCCATGTCTCCCATGTCTCAGAGGACTCCACTGCCTCTGGGCTACAGAGCCTGTGCCTCCATTTCTTTCATGCTGACATCATTTCTCTTTTTATAAGTAATTACTTTTTATCGGGCCAAAGAAACAAACTACCTCCACAGCCCAGTCGTTAGAGCACTCCCTCTCCAGCACAATGAATAGGCATTTATATAAAGTAGAACAGTTCCAACTGGAAAAGTTCCAACTGAAAAAGCATTACTGCAGAGGACCCAATAGTCTGAGCCCTCATCTTGGCTAGGACAACCTCAGGGACAAGTCCCCACTTCGAAGTATGCAGAATAAGGATGCGTCACACAAAATCCAGTTAGTTTTCTGCCTACCAGGCTGCTAGATATTCTTTTCTCTGCTTTTTCATGAAAACACATCAAACACTGTAATTCATGTCAGTGTAGAACTAGCAAAACATCTGAAACTAATTTTTTTTCTTTTTGTGGGGCAATTAACCCAGTTCCAAACCTCTTCTGTCAAAAACCTTAATCACCATCTCTAACATCAAAAGCTGAAATCAGGAATCAACCTATCCTAACAAAAAAGTCTTAACAACAACAACAACCATCCCAAAAAAAAATTAAAAAAATACTATTAACGCAAGATATGTCATTAACCTGCATTCATCTCCCACTATGCATCTCCTGGTTTCTGAAAGTTATTACTCCCTCTAGTAAGAAAAAAGGCCATTGCACAGAAAGGGTTGCTCATGTAAGATACCCGCTGTGCACATCCAGCTCCTTGCTTCAGAAAGTGCCAAAGTACAGGCACTCAGCTCCTGCAAAGCTCTCTGAGTCCTGAAGTTCAGAAAGCTTTTGAGTCCCTTTACTCCACACAGAAATGGTGCAAATTAAAAATGGTTAACACATGATCCTTGTGGCTCTTTGAGAATCCCTGGTCTGAAAGTTCACAAACTTTCACACCAGGGATTCAAAGAGCTTTCTGCAAGAGCCACCATATCTTTCAAGGCAGCCAGCCCACAGCTACCCTATTTTAATAAGTTACTGATTTTTTTTCGTCTCCTTTTTAGGGTATGGGCACCCCATCACTTCATTAAATTATCGCAATGTATTTTCTGAGATTCTGTATATACTGCTGCGGCATTTACTACTGTTACATTCAGATTGAGTCTTAAAAGCTTCCTTCCAGAAAGACAGTACTGCAGACCACATCCACACTGATTTTATACTTTGACTTTCAACATTTCAGGACACTATCGTTTCAATTATATATGATAGTCACCTTTTCAGTAATAAATTAGAGGGCAATTTCAAGTTGCACCAAAAACGTGGAGAGCTGAAAGGGAGCGACTATGAGAACAGATTATGTCATTCTGTCGCTTTCATTAGACCCTCCCTTGGGGATTGTCAGCCTCTGATGTTTCAGCTTGCCTCTGCCGAAACACTCGTCTGACAGGAGGGAATCTCCCCTGAGATACTTAGGCCACTGACTACAGCAGACAGCAATAATAGAGAATTATAGAGGAGGAGAGAGAGGGGTGCAGGGAAATGCAGATCCTTCCCACGTGCTTTCCATACAAGCATATGCCTACGTGCAAGTAGCTGCGAGTTAGTGCGTTCTAGTGCGTTTCCCCGGCCACAATGCACTTCAAATGCATTTCTAATCAAAGCCTTGTGACAGAAATTCTCCAGCAATCCAGCTGTGTACAATTAAACAACATCCTGTTTTACCTGGGACAAAGAGATTTACAGCAGCAACCCTTTCTCCATCCTCCTCCTGGAGCAGCTGGCAGCATCCTGACACCCTTCCATGCAGCAGTGGAGCCGTTCTTCTCACTGCACAGGCTTCAAAGCCACCTGCCCCCAGATGCTGTGAAGAGTTGGGATTGCCCTTGGCTTTAGGCTCCCAGCAGCTCTTCTGCAATTCATTTCCAGGTAATATTGATTTAGGAGCTTCACCTTTCACATTCCAAACAGCCACTGCGTATCTCCAGTATCTCATTTCCAGCTATGCGCACTGAAGTAGCAGAAGTCCCATGTGACACAAGGAAACCACAGTCCCTTGTTAGGACAGACTTGAATCTCTAACTGACCCATGCTCCACTGTGTATTCTTCATGGCCCACACCCAGAGGTAACAACATGGGACCACTGCAGTCTTAAGCTATCCTGAGGCTATTATGCCTATCACCTGAAAACAATTTCGTGTTCATTAGGCAATCAGCTGTGCTGTAGGACATGGCATTTACATTCGTAAATTATCATCAGGTTCATGATATCAGATCTTATCTGCCTCAGCTGGCTCTAAGTAGCCATCTCCTAGTCTATTTTGAAGTAGTGAACTTAATAAGTTTTACATTTCTTTCCTTTTGCGTATTCCTAAGATTCCTCCAAATTCTTCAGAGGTCATACATGCAAGAAACTACATCCATGGGAGAGAGTTCTATATATTATCTCCCAACAGTGCATGGCAACCCTAACTAAGAGATTAGGAGAAGTGAAATAAAAATGTTAAATCCAAGTATAATAAAAGAGAAGGTGTATTGTGTCATTTCGTCCATTTGTGTCTCAGTGTGTCCTGGCCACCTGTATAAAAAATTTCTGATTCCTACAAAAAAAATGCCAGAGGTCAGGATTACACGCTTGTTGCTCTTTTGAAAAATAGCATAATCCACCAGCAGGGCTGCACCACTTCTGCTGATGCATGGGAAAATACACACTGGCACAGGCCTCAGGCCACACAGCACATTCCCAATGCTGGCCAAATGTACAATTTCAAAATGGCCCTTTCAGCCATCTCAGCTACTGGCAGGGGAATCTCTACTGACCCAAAGTAGGAAGATCCCTCACTGAACCCACTGCCAGAGCCACTCATCTGAACCCCAGCCGGGCACAGAAAGCTCTTCCAGCTCAGAGCATGGAGAGGTGTGACTGTGAAGGCTGGCTTAGTGAAGTGAGGATCCTCAGAAACCACAATGCTCATGGCTGCCCATATCCCACTTCATCTTCTGGAAGCAGCAAAGAAGAGTAAACGGATGGCATTTTTAAGCTGTATCTCATCTTTACAAGACAAACAAAAGAATGACATCATGAAATAGCATGGTGTGAATTTTCACGTTGTTCAATATGTGACGGCAAACCTCCCCTCCTTTTGCAGTATGAGGTTTTGGCATACTAGCTGTTCAGATGCTGTGATAGTGTAAAGCCTTGAAAGCAATGGCCACAGACAGATGAAGCTTCTGAATGAAAGAGACATGGTCTCAATCTAAACAGCAAGACTTATCGCAGAATTCAAGAACCGTGCTTGCAAATGCTAAAGTATCATTCACACAGGACACGTTTGTGAGCCTCTTCTGCCCGATTCCTATACTAGAGCTCTTGCCATTCCCCTGAACAGTATGAGCTGTCACAACATACCAGAGGTTTTGTAAACGAGGCATCTTTGGGGAGCTCCTGATACGCACAAGCTGTGCCACCAGTCAACACCATCATTCTGACTCCTACAAGTACCATATGAGATTTGGAGCACACAGCCAAACCCAATCAGGTTCCTCCAATGGGACAGTCCCTCCCTCCTGCACACAGGACAAATCAGCCTCATTATCTTTCTTCCAAAGCTGTTTGGTTAGGCGTGCAAATACAATGATCTGGGGTTCACTGGAGACAGACTTTATTAGATGAGAAATCCTGATAGTTCAGCACCTACATCTAGCTTGAAATATGTCAGTCGCAGTTAATCTGCCAAATTCATCAGCACCTTCTACTGTCACTAAAACATTAGTGCAGTAAACATTTAATGTGATGTTTAATCTGTATTCTCTCTGCTTCATTTTAAAGTCATTTATTTCCTGATCTGTCCTCTGTGACTAATGAGAATAATTGGCCCCTGTCCTCTTTCTGTAACAGTCTTTTATGTATTTGCAGACAGTTAGGGATCCACCCACAGCTGTCTTTTCTCCAGATTGAGATTCCCTGGCTCTCTCAACCTTTCTTTACAGGTCTTGTTTTCTCTGCTCTGTGATCATTGTCTTAGTTCACTCCCTCACACTCCCCCCCAGTCCTTCCCTCTCTTAGAAGTGCTGCCCTCAAACAGAAGGTAGTTACCTAAACAGAGCTAAACCACATCTGTAAATACGTTCTAGACAGATCATTTCACTATCCTGAACAAACGAGGATTGTATAGAATGGTGGGAATGGTGGGAACTGGACTGCTTCACTTCTTGATCCATGGTTGAAAATCCAGACTGGAAGTATAGTGAGGAAGAACTGTTCCCATAACTGAACAGCTACATGCAGACAAAGTAGTGTAGGCTGACTGTTACCTTGAGAAGTTACAGAAGAGTTTGTCACATGGACAGTTAATTGGAGGTGAGCTCCTACATGCCCAATATGCCAGGGGTGTACAGGAGTGACAGAATAATGTCCCACGGATTATCCAGGCCAGATAACCTGGTGGCCCTGCACCTGTTTTAGTGGAGGAGCAATCAGCAGAAATAAGCCACCAAACATGAAGATCAAATTCATGTTTTTCCCCTTAGAGTGTTTCTTCCCCATAAATGTTTCAGCACAGCCATGCACACCAATGTTAGTGATACTGCATGTGCTTTGGGAATACAGAAACATCTTCAGTATTCAGAGCTGGCAACCTAACCTTTTACCTGAGCCACTTTCAGTGACTCTTTTCAGTTCTGAACCTTCCTTGTGGATGGGGTTTGAGGTATAGGGCATGACTGCTGCAGAGATCTCAGCCTAGTACCCCTTTCACTTTGAGCCAATAACCACACTCTCAATCAAAATTTCTTTTTCCCCAGATTTTTAATCAATTAATCTATATTGATAAATACAGATTCTATATATTGATACAAAACATGGTCTTTGATTGTGTCAGAAAGGGAAGAGAGCTACCCAGCATACTTTGGAGTCTACAAATATGAGCTGTATTAGGAAGTATGAGCTGGTAGTGAGTCTCAGAACATACACCTTTTCCCTCTTTACTTTTTTGATGACCCTGAGTATGGAAAAATAAATATTTTTATTCTCCTCATGCAAAGCATATTCAATATATGTGTAAAAAATTTTAAAAGTCTGTCCCTTCTCCTGCCCAGTGTTCTCTTCTGTTCCCAAGAAAACACTGAATAAAAGGCAGCCTTGCCTCAAGAGGTCCAAATTAGCCATTGTTTGAATTGACTTGATCACAGCACAGTTTGCACACTGCCTTGTGCCACGCATTTGTTTCTGAGCATATAGAGAGGGGATTTTTTTCTCTGCAGTGACCTCAGGCACATGGAGATATGCCGCTTGGTTTTCACAGATCACCACACTGCACTTGGTCAACTTTTACACACACCAGTTCACACTCCAACGTACAGTTCTAGCAGGGAGCTTGTGGTTTGCAGTTTGAGGAAGCAATGAGCTCCTGAACAATAAAGGGAGGGTTCATTCGGATTTTTTTTTCCCCAACATGAAAGGTAGCTTTAACATTTAAACCGTCTGGGTCAAGCTCCTAGCTCCCAGGCACTTAGCACCACAGCACTAATTTTGCCAGAGCAAGCACCAATCCATACCTGCCAGGAACCTCCTTTACTGTCTTTTTATGAACAGACAAGCAAGAGAAGTAGGTCAAAGGGATGGTGAAGCCCCCTTTGTGGTTGGAGAAATCGGTCTTTTAGTTCCCGTTACAAGGCACTTTGTTGAAGCAGAAACAAGGCTCAGAAGGGACAAGGCAGTTGTAGCAAGTGGGCCATGCTTAGCTTCAAATATCTTATTTTCCTCTGATTCCACTACCACATAATTCAGTGCTGTGATCTTCAAACTGCCATTTCATCTGATGCAGGGAGGTACCCAAGGCAGCAGCGAGTCTGTCTGACTGCAGCAAAGCGACAATTAATAAGTTGACTCACTTTGGTGTAAAGAGTTGTTATGGACGGGTGGACAGAGGACAGATCAGGTTAACAGCAGATAACTGAATAGCCGTGCTTCTCCCAAACACTCTGCGCTTTTCTATCAAGTATAAATAAATCTCAAAGAAAGCTAATCACAGAATCGCAGAAGAGTCAGGCGGGCCTAGAGCCCTGATGTCAGGCAGAGTGGATACTACGAGCATTCCATGGTGGATTAGGCAATCACAATACACTGAGCCATCTTTCTCTGAAAGATCATCTAGTCCATCTTCCCTATTAACTAATCCATTTCTTTGTGATAAATTGCAGCTTATGCAAAGAAAATTTAAAACATTTTAAAAAACCTCTGTGTGTTCTCCAGCTGCAAGGTAGGCCTCTTTCGCCACTGCCCACCAAACCATGCTGCTAAGTAGAGCACAGGCAAGGTAGAGCTGTGGCCTCCCTAAAGGCCAAGAAGATTAAACCTCTAGGGATGAGTCCTCAGTCTGGAGTATCTCATAGGCAGCTTTTGTGCATCCTAAGGATGAGAATGTGGAATGGTGCCCACTGCAGATACAAGCAGTGCTATCTGTACAGTGCTCCCACCCTCTGCCAGCTTGGGGGAATGAAAAAAACAGCTCTGGGAATCAACTCCAGACCTCCCACATGGTACTGCAGAGACACTGATTCCTGCTGCCAACCCAGGCAATGTGAGTCCAGTGTGGGAATCCAAGTGCAGCTCCACAGCTCTGGCACCGGAAGCGAGGTCCACCTGCCTGCTTCCAAACCAAGCACAAGAAATAGCCCCAGCTGGGCTCCTACAGCAGATGAAATGTAAGTTAATTCCATCACCTTTTCCCCCTGTAGGTTAGGGGTTTGGGGATCAGGTGCTGGTTCATAGGTTGACAGACTTTTTACACAGACACAGTTCGTAATCCAAAATGAGGATAAAACACGTCAAAGCCTCAATTATTAGATGGGGATAGCAGCGTGGGATTTTTGCCCCTGCTCTGTATTTTCCACCTCTCCGTGATCTCTTGCATGATGTTCTCGCATGCACAGGTGCAACACAGAGCTCAGCCAACAATGCTGGTACCCTGAGACCCTTGCCCAGAATAGGATGGCTGGGTACCACTGCTGACACCTTCCTTTGCTCAGCAATGCTCTCACTGGCACAGGGATTGAAAGAGGCACCAGAACTGGCACAGGCTGAGCAGGCTGATGCAGCAGGTGTGTGCCAACAGATTAGAGCCCAGGGTGCCTGGGAAGAGGAGCTGTGGCTTTGACCATGCTTCTTTCCTTTCCCCTGCTGATATCTGCCCCTGCGTAGCAATGGCTGACCCAAGAGGAAGCTGAAGCAGATCTCACCACCCCCAGGCTGTTTCCTGACTCTGCCCTCAACCTGTTCCATCCTGACCCAACCCTCTGAGACCTCCACCCAGGACTGGGAGACAAGCTGGTGAGGTGACGGACCAAAGAAAACAGGATATACGGAGGCGACAAGAGCTACTGCTTTGGGGCGGCGTGGGCGAGCACTTGAAAATCACCCATACCCACACCTCCCCTCTTTGCAGAGCATCCTGCACCCATGCACAAACTGCTGCTCTCTACAGCACTGCAGCTGGGGCACACCAGGTCACCCGACACTGCAAGGTGCTGTGGCCCTGCTCTTCTCCCCAAGGCCTTGGGGAATGGGTCAGCACTAGAACCCCATGAGCCAGGCATGTTGCATACCCAGCCCTCCCTGCCTGCCCAAGGGGCAGTTCAGGAGGAATCAGCTGCCTCCAAACACTGCTTGCAAAGCCTGAGGTAGCTGTGCTTGATGGTGGGGAAAGTAATATTAGTGGGCATCTCCTTTTACCCCTACTGAAGCTTGAAGAGAAGATGAGGAAAAGTCACAGGTAAAGGCAGCAGCAAGAGAGACTGGGCAGTAAAGAGCAGTGAGGATGTGGGCCCGTGCTCCTGGCCCCCACGGCTGAGCATCAAAGCTTTAAGACCCCTCCCCAAGTCCCACCTGCCCTGCTCCACCTCTGCATGAACCTGGCCCTGGTGGTGGCTAGGAAGAGCTGTGGCAGGGATGCGGCAGCCGCTCGGGCCGGGTGCCCTGCTGGCAGGACTGGCCGCTGTGGCGGGCAGCGGGCAGGCAGGGCTGGGCGCCGCTCTCCAGGGGAGCGGGCAGCCTGGCCCCGGCTGCCGAGGGCTCCCACCCTGGCCAGGCACCCGAGGAAACCTTCCCCTCTGCCGTCCGATGTGCCTGCGAAACACAGAGTAGGGGGCAGAGGGGCAGGGACTGAGCTCACCCTCCCCTTTCCGTGCATTTCCCCCGGGACTTGTGCTTTTAGGGGCTCTCCGCAGTAAATTAGGGCCGACGAAGGGGGCTACGATTCCCCACCCGTTCGGTGCCGGGGTCCTGGAGAAATCCGGGAGCTGGGAGGCCTGAGAAATCCTTTCGGAAAACGGAGGAATAGCTCCCACATGCCCTCCTCCCCGCACAGGTAAACTTTCTACTCCCACTTGCGGCGAGGGAGGGAGAGCTCAGGCAGGGAGGATCCAGGCGCGGATAAACCCTGGGAAGCCTTCGATATTTATAGAAGCACAGCCAGAATATGTCAGGAAAGGTGGCTCTCAACCCCTTCGCGCGGAACCATTCCTGGTTTTTAACAATAGGCCGACAAAAACCCCTCAGAAATGTGGCAGGGAGCTGCTGGAAGGATGCAGGAAAAGGAGGCGGTGGGAAAAGCGCGCCCCCGCCTCAGCATGCTCCGGATGCCTCGAGGGTTGAGGGTGCCTCAAGGCTGCCTCACCCCGCAGCAGGGCTGGAGGGTCACCCCCCTTCCTCCTCCCTCTGCTGTGGGGCGCGCCGCTCGCTCCTCTTGCGGCCCCCCGCCCACTGCCAGGCTTCCGGTCTGGAAGGGAGAGGCGGCTGGGGGGAGCTGGGTGGGGGGCTGGCGATGCGGGTAAGAGTGGTGGGGGTCCGCCTCCGGGGGGGCTGTGCAGTAGCTCACCCCTGCCCCCGCCTCTCCCGGCGTGGGGGCGCGCAGACCCACGCGTGACGGGCGAAGCGGCGCGGCGGGCATGGGCTGAGGCTTAAAATAATCCCGAGACGTTCAACACCTTGTGCCCGGCGCTCCCGCACCCCCCGGCGGCTCCGCTCCCTTTGTCTTGCCACCATCTTACGGCAAGACTCACATGTCACGTTACGGTCGGGATGCACCGGTATCTCTCGCGTATCTACAGCCGAGCGGCACGATAGCCATTTTGCATCCCTCCCGAGTGGGCTGAGGAAGGGGCTGCCTGCGTGGGGACGCGGGGTACAAGGCGCAGTGGATGCGGGGGGGAAGGATGGGGCGCGGCGGAGAGGGTCCACGATGCCCGCTGATAGCACCAGGGGGACGGGGATAAATTAAAACACGTGAAGTTGCCTGAATACAGCGCCTCGTAGGTTCAGGCTAAGTCGCTTGACGTGCTTGGACTTAAAATAGCCCTCCACCTCCACGCAAGCAGGCGCACTCGCCCCGGCGCTGGGCGGGCTCCTGCCGCGGTGCCAGGGGCGGCCCCGGCCACCCCCCGGGCCCCGGCCCTGGCCCCCGCGTTAGGCCGCTCACGATCGAGAGGCCGGCGTGGGTTTTCAGTAATGCACCAGCCTCCTCGGCAACAAGCGGGTTTCTACGTCCTGTTGTTCCTAATGAGCTCTGCTTTCACATCAAAGCATGGCAAGAAGCCGCTGGACCAGTGAAAAGGAGGAGGCAGTTTGCGGGTGGATGGATGAAAATTATTTTCGTTTTCACTCCTTTCCACAGCCGCGGTCCTCCTCCCGTATCTCCCCCGACCCCACCTGCCCACCCCCCCAAAAAAAATCACAAGGGACTTTCCCCCAATTCACAATGTGGTACCTAACTCAAACCCTTTCGCCTTCTCTTCATGTCCTATTTGATGAGCAAAGAGGGAATCAACATGTCTGGTGAATGTTTGGGGGTTTTTTTTTTCCCTGTATCTGCTTCCAAAAGCAGCATCTCTAAACCTTTTGTTCTACCGTGAGTGATCTTCCCTGGGCAGACCCGTGTACCAAAATGAGCTGCATGCAAAACCACAGAAACAGGAATTTCCCTACCTTGGTTTATAGAAGCAGAACCTCTAGACGGACAGATCAAGGGAGAGAGCATGTTGGGAATGTCCAGTCTCCTCTTCTTGCTTGCATATCCACATAAGAAGAATAAGGGTCGGGGGCAAACGTGGGGGAATGAGTTAAAAAACAATCCTATTTGGCTGTAAAAAAAATAGAGGTTTCTTTGTGGCAATCTTGCGTCTTGAAGCGGTGCAAATTCAAAAGCTGGAGAGAATCACTTCAGAGGATATTCAGCGCGAGTGGTGAGGATCGTCAAATGCAGGTTCCAGAGTAAGCATTCCTTTCGCCTTTTGAATGATTATTCTTATAATTATTCTCTTTTTTTTTTTTTTTTTCCTGGAGCCCTAGTGGAGGAGGTTGTGTTTAATGCAACTGGAGGTCGGTGCTGTTCTTCTATGAAGCATGATTATCCTCAAAGCGTCCCCTTCCTGAAGGGAAAAATAAGCATCAATTTTGTATTAGAGGGATCTGAAGGGGATAAAAACCGCTCCCCAACAAAGACATTAATATATTGAAAAGAAAGGAAGGCAAAACGCATTTCCCAATAGTGCACACAAGCGGAATTTAAAAAAAAAAAAATTAAAAAAAAAACAGCTGGCACGAGTCTATAAATAATTCAGATACGGGCTGACTACACCATTCCCGGGATAGGCATGCATACGAGACGGGAAAGCGGGCGCGATGTGAATCGCGGAGAGAAAGCGACTCCCCCCCCGCGGCCCCCTCCCCATGCACGCACAGCATTTCGCCCACCCCCGGGCCCAGCCCCCGAGGGCTGGCGAGGGCCGTGCCCACCCCTCTGCAGTGCTGCCGGCACCGCTGCCCGCCGCGCTCGGCTCCACGGGCAGCGCGGGGCGCGCTGGGCGCACACACGCACACGCACCGCCACGGGAGTGGGGGGGCTCCGGGGGGCTGCTTCACCTGCCGCGGGGCCGGCTTGCACTACGCGCCCCCCCCCGCCCGTTTCGCCCCCAGCAACACAACCCTCGGCTCTCCGGGCTTTGCTTGGGCTCTTTTTTTTTCCTAGGGGTGGGTGGATGGCTGGGAGTGTCCCCACTACCACCACTTCTGGCACAGCCGGACAGGTCTTACAGCTATATGCAGGCATTTATTTAATGAAGCTGGTATTTATTTCTTTGCCCCTCCCATCTCGCTCGGAAAAAGATTCACACTTAGAGCTGTCATAAAATCCAGACCAACATACATACCAGCAAATCCTGCTTCAAGCACTCGGGCTGTTATGAGTAGCTACTGCCCCCCTCTCTGCCTGCAAGGCTGATCCGCCTCAGACATGCTCAACTTCTTCATTCTCTTCTCTGGTACTGCCCGGGTGGGAGATGCGGGGAGGGGAGGGGGAAGTGCTCAGAGCATCACCCTAAAAATACATTTTTAAAAAAATCCTCTGCAATATAAAAGCTCCGAGAATGCTTCCCTGAGGTGGGGAAAGCATGGGAAGGTGAATTAATAAAGCAGATTAATAATTAATAATAATTAAATATACCCGCGGAAAATGGTGGGGAGGAGGGATATATCAAGGGTCAGGGAGGGGAAGCTGTGCGAGTGAGCAGTGGGGGAAACGGGGGAAGAAGAAGAGAAGGAGGAGGAGGGGGAGGAAGGACAGTACGGGCAACGGGAGACCAACCCCGGCCCGCTGCCGGAGGGAGCAGGTCTCAGCCTCCGGCGGGGGCGAAGGGGGAGCCCGTGCCCGGGCGGCACCTGTGCCTCCGGCCGAGCCGGGGGCTGGGGCTGGGGCCGGCAGCGCGGCCAG
>VZTX01023858.1:0-10668 GCA_013400915.1 Pardalotus punctatus
AAAAAATCAGCTCCCTCTTCTTCATTATTCTGGTCTCTTGGCCTGGTAATATGGCTATGTTTTACTATATTGTTGTTGGGGTTTTTCCTGCATTTATTTTCTCCATAGAAACTTCTCCAGAGCCTTCTAAAGGAAAAAATTTACACTGTGTTCTAGCAGAGCAGTTGTCAAAAATACACCCCAAACTGGGAGCAAAATGGAAATACTGGAGATTAGCCCAGAAAATAAAATATATTTTTTAATTTCCTTTCTGTTTTAATGATAAGTGTTGTATTTAGTGGTACAGGGAATTCTGCTTTGGAAAGAAGGAAGATCCATGTCCAGGTCATTCACTTGAGAGCTGGACTTGGCCATCCTTGTGGGTTTCTCCCTCTTTTTCTTTATTCTGGTTTTACAGACTGGAATTATGGCCACATTTTACCACATTTCACTGCTGTTGGGTTTTTCTTTTATTTATTTTCTATATAGAAACTTCTCCAGAGCCTTCTAAAGGAATAAATTTACACTGTGTTCTAGCAGAGCAGTTGTCAAAAATACACCCCAAACTGGGAGCAAAATGGAAATACTGGAGATTAGTCCAGAAAATAAAATATATTTTTAAATTTCCTTTCTGTTTTAGTGGTGGGTGTTGTATTTAGTGACCCAGGGAAATTCTGCTTTGGAAAGAAGGAAAATTCCTGTCCAGGCCATTCATTTGATAGCAAGATGGAAATACTGCAGATTAGTCCAGAAAATAAAATATACTTTTAAATTTCCTTTCTGTTTTAGTGGTGGGTGTTGTATTTAGTGACCCAGGGAAATTCTGCTTTGGAAAGAAGGAAAATCCCTGTCCACGCCATTCATTTGAGAGCTGGACTTGGCCATCCTTGTGGGTTTCTCCCTCTTTTTCTTTATTCTGGTTTTACAGACTGGAATTATGGCCACATTTTACCACATTTCACTGCTGTTGGGTTTTTCTTTTATTTATTTTCTATATAGAACCTTCTCCAGAACCTTCTAAAGGAATAAACTTACACCATGTTCTAGCAGAGCAGTTGTCAAAAATACACCCCAAACTGGGANCAGTTGTCAAAAATAAACCCCAAACTGGGAGCAAGATGGAAATACTGCAGATTAGCCCAGAGAATAATTTCCCAAGTTTTTCTGTCTTAGTGATAAGTGTTGTATTTAGTGGTGCAGGGAATTCTGCTTTGGAAAGAAGGAAAATCCCTGTCCAGGCCATTCACTTGAGAGCTGGATTGGATGATCTTTGTGTGTCCCAACTCGGAATAATCTGGGATTCTGTGATCTGTAGGAGCCTCTCTGAGGGGTGATAAAGCTTTTTGGAGAGAATTTATCAAACTTTATGGCCGGTGCCTCCTGGAAACACCTGCTGTGCTGGCAGGGAAAGATCAACAAATCTGTAAAAGCTTTATCCCAAAATTTTATCTAAGTAAAGCTTTATCCCAAAATTTGGTATTTACGGGATGTCAGGAGCTCAGCCATCCTCTCTCAGGGCAGATGCAGGACTGAAAACCCCGAGACAAGGATCTGAAATGATGTTCACAGCTCTGTCCATCCCCAGGGTTGCTTTTCCACAGGGATGTGGATGCGGGAGGACTCTGGGATTTGCGAGGCTCCGGTTCGGCGATTCCGGGTTGGAGCCGGGCTCAGCCGCAGCAGCCAAAAATTCCATCCCCAGCCGGGGGTTTCCTGCGGGATCCTGGCCGAGACAATCCAGCTCCCCACATCTCTTCATCCCCAGGGAGGGCAGGCTGAGTCCCCAGATCCCAGGGCAGGGACGACGCCGATTTCCAGGAACGGGGCTCGCGATGTCGCCGCAGACCATTAGCGCCGGGGCTGCATTAAGGGGAGGATGGAATTGCCAGGGAATGCTCCTCGGGAGCGGGAATATTGCTGCTCCAGGCAGGCACTTGTATTTACATTTATATTTAAATTCAGCCTTGTTTATAGAGCGAACTGAAGCACCAATAAAAACGGGTGGAAGGGAAGGAACTCCGCGCTCGGGTGGTGAAACGAGGGCGGCAGATCCTCCAAAGGAGGAGAAACTCAATTTTCTTGCAGCAATTCCTGGTTCTCTAACTCGGGGTGATGTCCCCTGATGTCTCTGGCTGATAACAGAGATTCCTGTCAGCATCTGAGCCCTCTGATGCTGAGATAACGATGCTGAAGCTGCTGACAGGCAATGCTTTGATTGTTGCCCAGGCCAACCATGTGAATGCACAGATGAGGTCTTATCAAACCTTATCAAAGATGCAGAACGTTGCTTCTGTTCTTTAAAAAATGCCGGGAGTAAATCCAGGAGTAGCAGAACTTTTCCCAAAACAGAGCCACGCCATGCACAGAACAATTTGGAAAAGGCCTCGACGGTTTTTTTTGCTGAATAATAGAGGAACTGAGCGTTATATCCTGCTGTGTCCCCATAAAATGTTTTAATTCTCTGTGGACAAGCTGCAGGGATTTTTTTTTTTTATTTTTTCCATTCCCTTGTTTCTCGGCACTTCGGCAGCAGATGATTTTCAGAGGGCTCTGCTCCACAATGTGGGACACAAACCCTGCTGGCCTCCACCGCAGAGTGTGGGATTTTATGACCTGCCTGGGGGATCCGAGCACCCACTTCTCTTTCATTTCAACCAGGGCTCTTGCTCAGATTCCCGTGGCACTTTTGGAAAAGCCAGCCGCGCTTTCCCAGCCTCCCTGAGCGAAAACCCTTTAGAAAGCGCAGACAACGCAGCAGAGCCAGGAATATCAGATAAACCCTGGCTGTTAGGGTTAACCTCCTCTTTTTTCACAAACAGAGAGTAGATGATTTAAATATAAATTAATTTTGTTTCCCCGAAAGCTTTGAGCTGTTGCCACAGAGGGAATGAATCCAGCACCAGCATTCTACACCCCATAAAACCTTTTAGTGCCTTGCAGGGTGTTCGAGCTCTACCAGCAACGAGCAGTTTGCTTTTCTCAACACTTGCTCAGGGATTTTTTTTCCTCACTAATTTTTTTTTTTTCCTGTTGCAGGGAAAAGCTTCACTCTGACTATCACGGTCTTCACCAATCCCCCCCAAGTAGCCACGTACCACAGAGCCATCAAGATCACAGTGGATGGACCCCGGGAACCCCGAAGTAAGTGAGCTCGGGAGAGAATTCCCAGAGGGATAAACTGGTTTAATCCCCATCCTCACAAAATCCAGAGATATCCACGCGTGTGGGGAAGTGGGAATGTTTTAAGTCTTACAAACGGCTTTAATCCTGCCTTCCTGGGGTTTTCTCTTCCGCTGGTGTCCAGCTGATCCAGTGACTTGCATTTCTGCAGTGTCCATCCAGGCATGGCTTGGCCCATGTCCAAGAGCTGACGGAAGGGATGCTGGTAAAAGGTGGGCAGGGAATACCTTGCTTTTCAGATGTTAGGAGGATTTTAAAGCATTGGAAACCAATATGACATCGATCAAAGCCTTCAGGCTCGGCCACAGGAATAAATCCCGTGGTTGCTGCCTCCCGGAGTTCCCTGAACTGTGGGACAGCCTGGGAGCACCCATTTGTTGGCACAGAAAGCCAAGCTCTCCTCCTTTCTTTCTTCCCTTTTTAAAAGGAATTAAGGACAAGGAGGAGCTGAAGGATTTGATATTCCTGGGAAATAGCTGAGCCTTGTGCCCAGGTTTTGTGCAGGTGCTGGGGGCAGAGTTCTGTCTGGGGAAAGGGAGTGAGGGGGGAGCAGGTGGGCAAGGAGAGATCACAGAGCCAGGGAATGGTCTGGGAAGGAAGGAATCTTGGAGATCATCTCATCCCAACCCAAACCATGGCAGGGACACCTCCCACTGTCCCAGGCTGCTCCAAGCCCCAAATCCAACCTGGCCTTGGGCACTGCCAGGGATCCAGGGGCAGCCCCAGCTGCTCTGGGAATTCCATCCCAGCCCCTCCCCATCCTTCTATTCAACAATTCCTTCCCAGTATCCCATCTAATCCTACTCTCTCATCACTTTGAAGCCATTCCCTGGCCCTCCATCCCTTGGGAATTGTCTCTCTCCATGTTTCCTGGGGCTCCTTCAGGCCCTGCAAGGCCACCCTGAGCTCAGCCCAAAGCTTCTCCTCTCCAGGCTGAACAATCCCAGCTCTCCCAGCCTTTCCTCCCAGCAGAGCTGCTCCATCCTCTGCTCATCCTGGAGCCTCCTGTGGGTTCCCTCCAGCAGCTCCAGCTCCTTCCCGTGCTGATTTCCCGGTTTTTGCCTGGCACCAGAGGCGATTGTTGGCCTCGGTCGCTACCCCGAATGGGGCATTTGCATATTGTTATCAAAATGTAAATTGAGGTTTGGGTTGAGTTCTTTGCACCCCTCCCACACGCTTGGCAGAAGTTCTGGATGTTGCTTAAGTGGAATTGTCCCGGGAGAACAGAGCAGCAGGACTCAGACACCCTCTAGGGAATGAGACTCACAGCTTGGGCTGCTTAACCAGGAAAGAAATGATTGAAATTCCAGCTAAAATGGCTTAGAAAACTCAGGTTTTCTTCTCGAGCTTTCATTGCCTGAGTTGCATCATGATCCATGTTTTTAGTGGAAAAATCTGACCTATATTTTTTGGATTTGAGGACAGGGACAAAACAAATACTCTGTCAGGGTAAGGCTCCTTATTTGCTTCTTCTTTTTTTCTGCGGTTTGTTATTTGGGTTTTTTTTTTAAATTTAAATTGTGGTTGAATTGTCCCTGAAAAAATATCCTCAGTGAACCAGGCAGCTGTGCACATAAAAAAAGATATTTGTATACGCAAATTCCAGATTTGCACATGCAATTACCTGGGCATGCTCACGGTTTGCAGACAACAAATAAACTTTAGTTCTTTGAATATGCATCTGCTGGGAGGGTAAGAAACAAAATCCTCCTGCAGGCAGGCAAGCCTTCTGTTGGAAATCAATTCTTCACTCGGGAGAAGAGTTAATATTTAATCAGATTCTGCATTTTCAAAAGGAAGTAGAGATACGATCCGTACGGAAGCGCCGCACGAATCTTCCCGACCCAAATGTATGCAAAGGCGTCCTTGGAATTTATATCGCTTGTTTTAGGCAAATTAACTGCACACGAGGGGATGTTTTGGGCATCTCCCGAGGAAAGGTTGGAATCCCACCTGCAGGAATCCCCCCGGGAGGAATTCACAGCTTTGTTATTGCTGAGTCATTTGTGACATGGCATGGAAGGCATGGCGGAATCGTGGAATGGTTTGGGTTGGGAAGGATTTTAAGGATCATCCATGGGCAGGGACACCTCCCACTGTCCCAGGCTGCTCCAAGCCCCAAATCCACCCTGGCCTTGGGCACTGCCAGGGATCCAGGGGCAGCCCCAGCTGCTCTGGGAATTCCATCCCAGCCCCTCCCCACCCTTCTATTCAACAATTCCTTCCCAGTATCCCATCAAATCGTACTCTCTCATCACTTTGAAGCCATTCCCTGTCCCTCCAGCCCTTGGGAATTGTCTCTCTCCATGTTTCCTGGGGCTCCTTCAGGCCCTGCAAGGCCACCCTGAGCTCAGCCCAAAGCTTCTCCTCTCCAGGCTGAACAATCCCAGCTCTCCCAGTCTTTCCCATGATTATATTTTGCTCCCCTTTATTTTTAACTGGGCTTCAAACGCCTCGACTTTGACTTCTCACCAAGATTCCTGAGTCACAGCAGCAGCCACAACCATTCCAGTGTCTCTTCCCTAAATCCCTTTGATGGAGACACGGATCAGCCTGGCTCACCCACAGGATTCGTGGGGAGCCCTCTCACACCAGGAGTGCTGTGGCCTGAAGGGATTTAAAGGATATCAGCCTTCTTGGATTGGGATGGGAATCAAAACAAAATTAAAAAAAAAAAGAGTGTTTTAGTTTCAGTAATCAATTTTGGGGACATTCCCACCGATCCATGACTCACTCATTTGAGCTTAAGGAATTCCAAACAGGCCGAGATATTTTCTCCTTATTCACCGGAGATCCATGGAAGCAATGGGAACAAAATGAGATCCTGCTCCTGAAAAAAAAAAAAAAACCTGCTGAGGTCCAAAACCAACTCCAGCAAGAGTTTTTGATTCGTTTCCTTGATGCTGGTGAGGGTTCTCAGACAGCCTGGATTCCAAGAAGTGCAAGGGGCCAGGGGAGGCTCAGATTAAGGATTAAAAATGATTTTTTCCATGGAAGAGTGGCCAGGCCTTGGGATGAGGTGGTGGAGTCCCTGTCCCTGAAATTGTCCCAAAGGGATCTGGATGTGGATTTGGGGACAGGGTTTGGGGTGATGCTGGTGGGACTGGGTGATCCCAAGGGCTTTTCCAACTTTTCTGGGATTCTGTGAGTTCGGGGCTCTCTGGGATGTGTGGAGGTGACAGAAGGTGACAACAGCACCGTCACAGGGCCACCTTTGCTGGGCACAGAGACCTGTGGGCATCGTGTTCCTGCTCATCCCGTGGTTCTTCAGGTCCTGGTTGCTGGGATGGCCAGGTCTTTGTCCAGCAGCACCTTTGCGTGTCTAAATTTCCACTAAAAATTGGGATAAACTCTCCTGTGTGGGACTTTTTAAAATAATTCTGTCAAATTCTCCTGTGTGGGACTTCCCCATTGTCTTTTTTTTTTTTGCCATTGGATTCCTGTCTGTGCCTACCCAGACAAAACTTCTCAAATTGTCCCAGCTCGTAAAGAGCGCCAAGGTACTTAAAAACCTGGCTCTTCCTCCCCTGCTTTCATTATGGATTTTTAAAACCTCTTTTGAACTGAGCATTTTTTTATTCCCCACTTCTGAATAAATGCTTATTTTCAATTTTTTTTTTTATTTTTTCTGAGGAGAAATCGTGCTGCACTGTGAGGGAGAAGGGCAGGATGACCTAACCCATCATTTTCTTCTCCAACTTCTCTGATTCTATGATTCATAAAGCAATTTCTGTTTTTATGAGCCAAGTCCATGGGGAAAATCATTAGCAGTAACCAGATCAAGAGTAGTGCTCCTGATGAAAATACTTTTGGTTAGGAAACTTGGTAGAAACAGTCTGAGTCTTAAATTAAATATTTCCCTTAGGCCATTTGACCTACTGTGTACATCTGCTGAAAAAATAGGTTTTTTTTCTTCTTTTGACTGCTTTTTTTCTGGTTTTCCTCATTGAATTGTTTTAACCTACATAGCTCTGAAAAATTCACTCGTGGCCCTGGTGCCTGGAAGTGATGCAAAAGGAAAAGGCTACATGGATTTAGCCCTGATCTAAAGTTAAGCTGGGCATTAAATGTGATTATTCCCTGGTGGATATGTCGTTTTCCCAAATATTTTTTGGGAAAAAAAGAATATCCAAGGGTGGGATGCTGAAAAGTGGAGAGAGAGGGAATATATTGCTGAGCAGGGGTTGAGGAGGAGCCTAAAAAGCGGCTGGTTTTGTTCTGAAGGAAATCTTGCCCTGCCCGAGGTCATTTTTAGGGAAACCCCAAGAATCTTTTCCCAATATAATAATAATAAAAGCCAAACTGTCCCCCAAAAAACGCATTTTCATCCCAGTGGGCTGAAATAATATTAATGTCTTCATTTCTTCCTCATTTTCTGCTGAGTGTGCCTCATTTTGGAAACCGAGACTGAATTGTGCCAACTAAAACTTAGAAACTAAAAGATTGTAGGGTTAGATGGGATCTTGGGATGGTGGTGGGGGACTGGGATGGAATTCCCAGAGCAGCTGGGGCTGCCCCTGGATCCCTGGCAGTGCCCAAGGCCAGGTTGGAATAACCTGGGACAGTGGGAGGTGTCCCTGCCATGGAGGGGTGGGAATGAGACAATATTTAAGGTCCCTCCCAACCCAAATCATTCCATGATACAAATTCTCTAAGAAAGCAAAGTCACCTCCTTTCCAATAGGTGCTTCCTTTTTTTTTCCTTTTTTTTTCCTTTTTTTTTCCCTTTTTTTTCCTTTTTTTTTTTTAAATTTAATTTTGAACAAAATTCATCGCTCTCTGAATTCCAACAGAAAAATGATCTCATTAAGGAGAGACAGGAGCTTTGATTTCAAGGCCTTTGGAAGGGAAATCTTGCAATCTTCCAGCCGCTCCTGAGCTGTTCTCCCTCGTATCCCATCTAACCCTGCTCTCTGCCAGTTCGAAGCCATTCCCCTTGTCCTGTCCCTCCACGCCCTGGTGCAAATCCCTCTCCAGCTTTTTTGTAGCCCCTTTATCACGTTTCATGGAATTTATGGGCTTCAACAGGCTGGCAGTGCACAGGATTATTAAATTTGTGTGAATGCCTGGCCCTCTGAGGCAGAGCAGCGATGGTGAGGATCCTTTTTGTCCCATCAGTGGGCAGGACCTCGGCAGGTTTTTAACTCTCCCACCCCTGAGGTTTCAAGGTGCAGACCCTCCTTTTCCATGTGGAATTGGGTTATTTTCCCTGTCATTTATCAGTCTCTCTGCTCAGCCAGGAGAGCTGATGTTGGGGGATGTGAGGCAGGGAATTTGTCATTTATTTGGTTCAATAAAATGGTCAAATGCTAGGAACAGGAAACCTGGTGACAGCACTGCTTTTCTGGGAGTGCAGTAGATCCTATCCATTTGCTTCCCAAATTATTTGGCTTTTTTAAAAAACGAAACACAGAAGTGTTGGCAGGACAAGCTCCTTCCTTGAGAAATCAGGAACAGAGGAAGCCAGAGCTGCTGCTCCGTGGGTCAGGAATGAAGTGAAGCCTGGCCCTGTCCTGTAGAAATTATTTCAACTCCTTTTCTCAGTCCCTTCGTCCCACACAGCTCTTCTTCCACCCCTCTTGAACGAATTTGATTTTAAATCTAATCTAATTAAATCCTTTTGAGAGATCCTTGATCTCTCTCTGCTGTGAGCTGTGACAACACCAGAATTCAGTGATTGTCGATTATTGTGGAATTAGGTCTGACTTTCTCCTCTCAACCGCACTCCAAAGTGCACAAAGAGTTTGTAGCTGTTAAAATCAGTGAAAAAGATGAAGATCTTTTGGGAAGAGAACATTTTCCATAGGAATAGGAAAATATGAGGGAACAAAAGCTTCAAAGCAGATGCTGGGGCTGGGAAAAATGGACTTAGAGTTGGATTCCCTGATGGAGCTGCCTAGCGTGGGTTTTAGGGATTTATTTTGCCTTTACCCTTCCTAGAAGGAGATTTCCTGCCAAAACTGGGCTGTTGGAGCAACAACCCCGCTGTTCCTCAGGACTGGCAGATGAGAATTTTCCTTCCGAGTTTTCCTTCCCTCTGTGACCTGATTCCTTCACCTCGTCTTCCTCAGCTCCTGAGGGGACTGGGATCAGGGAGAGGGAACTTCCAGCCCTCATGGAGATGTTCCTCAAGAAGATTTTGGCAGTGCAGGACCTTTCCCGAAGCCTCAGTTTTTGAGGAAATTCCTTATTTATGGGTTCCCCAAAACGCCAGGTGTCTAAAGAAAAAGCTGGATGAAGCTATGCAGCATTTCCTGGGAACAGCCCATTTTTTTCTTGAAATATAACTGGAAAGAATGAAAATCCACCTGCTCTGCAGTTGTGCAGCATTTCCTGGGAACGGCCCTGGTTTTTTCTTGAAATATAACTGGAAAGAATGAAAATCCACCTGCGCTGCAGTTGTGCAGCATTTCCTGGGAACGGCCCTGTTTTTTCTTAAAATATAACTGAAAAGAATGAAAATCCACCTGTGCTGCAGTTGTGCAGCATTTCCTGGGAACGGCCCTGTTTTTTCTTAAAATATAACTGGAAAGAATGAAAATCCACCTGCTCTGCCTGCCCTGGATTATCAGCATTCCCTCCTTGCAGACCCACACAAAACCATGGCAAACTTTTCCTTCCTCTTTTCTCATCCATGGTGAGCGATGCAAACAGGGATCCAAAATCCCAACTTTTGCTCTGCATCTCCGTTTGCGCTCCCGCTCTTTGTGCTGCAGTTGGGGAATGAGGAAATGCATTTTTTCCTCGGTGTTCGTGAGGAATATTGGTGAGGAATATTGGTCAGGCTGTTCCTGTGTGTGTGCAAAGAGGGAGGGAGGGGATTCTGGGGAGGGAATTCTGTTCTTCCAGTGCCTAAAGGGGCTCCAGGAGAGCTGGAGAGGGATTTTTCACGAGGAATGGAGGGCCAGGAAAAAGGAGAATGGTTTTTAACTGGAAGAAAACAGGGCTGGATGGGATTTTGGGAAGGAATTGTTCCCTGGGGTGGGGAGCCCAGAGAAACTGTGGCTGCCTCTGGATCCCTGGAAGTGTCCAAGGCCAGGCTGGAATAACCTGGGATCTTTAGGGTCCTTCCCAACCCAAACCATTCCATGATTCCATGGGAGGCCATCTCGGCTCGTCTTGGGAATCATCAGGGCAGGAGCTGTCTGTCCTACGAGGATGCAATGTGCTCATAAATATTTAAACACATCCTGAAGAGACAGAAGGATGGAAACATCTTCCCTGCCTTCCTTAATCTTGGAACAGATTAGGAACAGCGTGTAAAAACGGGAGGAGGCACCCGAAAGAATTTAACCAGTCATAACCAAAACATCGATACGTTTTTGTTTTTTTTTAATTGTGCCCGGCCTTTATTCCTTTGTTCTTCCTCTGAGTTTGTGGTGTGAGCCCATCGAACACCAGGGCACCTTCAGGGGCTGACCGGGCTAGAAAAGCCAGGCTGTGTCACAATGCAGGGGGAAAAAAAATGAAACTAAGTGAAACAAAACAAAAAGAAACAAAAGAAAACAAA
>VZTX01023860.1:3537-73936 GCA_013400915.1 Pardalotus punctatus
TTTGTTGTTGTTGTTGTTGTTGATTTGTTTGAGCTCACTGTTGATGGCTTATAAAATGGTGTGGAGAAAGCATGAACAGCAAAAGAAAAATTATTATGCTGGGATTTCTTTTGTGAGTGAATAAGCCCCACTTCAGTCCAGTATGTGCTCAAGTTCTGCATGTTGGGGTTGTTGCTGTCCTTTAATCTCTCTTCAGTATAGAATGATGGCAGTCAGAGGGCTGACAGGTTATATTGGGCTGGTTCACAATCAAAGATGGGTACAGGCTGCCTGAGTCCCCCCAGGATTATTTTTCTGTCTCAATGGGCATCGTGACCCCTCAGCGCTTCCCCTTCCCGAGGAAATCCCGGAACCCTGCGGGGATCAGGTGAGTTCCTTTACTCAGGCAGGTCAGGCAGAGCATCTGTGTGGCTTCAGCCCCTCTTCTCCAGCAGCAGGGTGAGAGCATGAGGAAGGGCTTTTTCAGCCTGCACGTTGTTTGGTGACGGGGCTTGTCACCCCAGGATTTTGCACGGGTCAGAAATAGGTGTTTTTTCAAGAAAGCACTGACAAATTCAGGGAGGGCTGGGGATGGCTCCTCACTGCAGCAGGGTATGGAGGCAGAGTCCGGCTCTGGGAGCTGCGAGTTGCAGACTGGAAGGATGATCTGGGGCACAGATCTCTGCCTTGCTGTCTGGGCTTAAACCCTATGACTGCTGTTACTGGTGGTCTGAAACAGGATCCTGAGCTGGAGGACTTTGGGTCTGCTCCCACATGGCTGTTCGTTTTCCCTTAATTGCCTCCTTTTAATCAGAACAAGTGAGATTTGCTGCAGGAGTGAAAGAGTGTGTGTGAATATCGAATTGTCTGTGCTCCTGGGCCTCCCCATCCTTCACCAAAAAAATGTGCCTTTGTAAAAAGAGCTGGAAAAGCTCTGCTACTGCCTGTAAATGTGAAAAGCAATTCCTTGGGCTGATGAGTTGCTGAGGATGAATGTGAGAAGCAGCACCTGGGACGACTTCAGGGTTTTCTTTTCAAACCTCAGCTTTATCTCGAAGCATTAAATGTCTCTTTTGTTAGGAAATCATAGCCCTATTCCCAAAAGATGCTGAGTCTGTAGATAGGGGATGTACAACCAATAGACAGAGGAGGGGAAAATATAGGGTAAATTGATTCAACCTAGGAGTTTTCTTCCTGTCTTGTCCTGATGGACAAAGAGTCTGCAGGCAGCAGCTGGTGCTGGTGTCTGCAGGTTGCACCCGGGTGAGCCAGGGAAAGCGGCCGGTGCCTCGATCCCCACGGACAGTGGCAAATCCTCCTCACAGAAAAGGCTCTCTGGAATTCTCCTCTTCCAGAAACTTATGTGGGAACAGCGAGGATCAGATTATTACTATTTTTAAGGCACTTGTTGTATGTTATCTGTGTGAAAAACACAGCTTTTTGTTGGAGTAATCTTTGTGCGTGCCGGAATAATCTTTGAGCATATCCTCGAGGCTTTGAGGAGTGTTCACTTGAGTAAAGGCTAAGTAACAGATAACTAACATCAAGTAGTTGTTAGAAGTTTGATTAACTTATTTCCATTTATTTCTTGGGCATGTCCACTTGATGTTGGTCTCAGGCTGGCTGGTGTGTGGTTATTGCAGCGAGCATCACAGTGTCAGATATTTTTTTTTTACATCCCTGGGTCCTGCAGTTTGAAGTGGAAAAACATTTTGTGTTTTTAATGTAAATTTTGACAGCTTCTGGACAAAGACGGAAGATGGAAATGCAACTCTGCCACATGTCTGGAGTCTTAAAAAAGAAAAAAATATACACGCACAAAGAAATAAAAATGGTTGAGGTACTGTTATTAACAAGGAAAAAAGAGCCATGTGAATTTGGAGGAGGGAGCTGGCTCTGTTCGTGAGTGCTTTTCCTTTTGACGGTGAAAAGAAACTTCTATTTGTTTGTGAATTTCACTTTTTTAAAATTGTAATCAGTTTTGCTTCCTGTTTCTCATGGTCTCATAATTTGCTGATGGTATTTTTGTTTTCAATCCATCCACACAGAGCTTCCAACTTTTTAATTTGAAAAAGATTTTGCTGAAGGTTTTTACTTTCCCTCCTTCCCCCCTTAATGTAATGAAAACATTTCCATGAAAATTTGATTTTGAAATCTCTCGTAAAACTTAAAGGTTTGGTCTAAACTGCTCAAACGCTCTTAATGAACATCAGCTTTCTGTCATCTGCACCGAGTTTCCACTGCTAGCCGGTCTATTTTCCATCTTTTTGATGATGTAGAAAGCAGTGATTGCATGGGAAAATATTATCTCAGGGTTAATTTGTGCAGGCCTTGCTCACACGAGTCACTGCATGCGATTCAATGGGCCACTTATGTGTGTGCCAGTGGATGAGTATTAGTGTTTGAAGGCTTGACCAGCAGCCTTGAGTCATGCAAAACATGTCATTTTTTCAGCCGGTGGAGTATTTTGCGAGGGCATGAAATGGTTTCGCTGTCTGCAGTCAGGGGCACAATCCTTTTGACTCTCAGCAGAAATGCAGAATGCATCAAAATCTGTGATGTGAGGAAGCTTGAAAGGAAAAGAGCAAGAGCACAGAGACAGCATGAGCAGGAGGGGCTGGGAGAGTTTGGTATTTGACAAGGCAGACACAGAATTCAGGACTGTAATTCCTTCAAGGATGTATTTTAATTTTCCCCCCTGGTAACCGAGTTGACTCCCATGGTTTTTGACAACACCAGAATGACTTGATGGGATTATAGGTGTTTATTCCTGGTTGTGAGTTGTTTATGATATATTTAATCGTTTTTGAAACCCATATTAAGTAGCCCTGAGGGAGCTGTGTTCCTGCTGGGCCTCTGTTGCATAATGAAGTACATCACGAATATTTACCAAGTGTCACAGTATTCCAGACTCGGGCCTCTGTTTCTGGGGAGGATGAATCACTGCGCTGCTGGTTCCCCACCCTGCTCGCCTCTCCTAAAGGAGGCTTGGATTTTGGGGCAGATGATGAAGATTTGAAGTGAGAATCATCACAGTCTGGATGGAGGAGCTGTTGTCCGAGGCGCTGATGTTTGAACTGTCCTCATGGCTTTGCATGCAGGGTACAGAAAGGTTTCAGCTTCTGCTTGAGTGGTGGAGCAGGTTTTTAGTCCGGTTCCCCCAAGAAAAACCTGTTGTTTGGTCGCCACATGTGGGAAATATCTGTAGAACCCACTGGCTGCTCTGGTGGGAGAGCGGACAGCTCAAAGGAGGGGTGAAATCCCAGCAGGTTTTATGGCAGTCTGGCGGGGTGTGGAGAAGGATGAGGGGGAGATGCAGCATAAATCCAACCTCTTACTGCTCAGTGGAAATCTCTGTGTTACAGACTGTCGGTGGACGCTCACACATGGATAGATGTAGGCGCCACCAGCCCCACAGTGCAGGCACGTAGGGATTGGTCCTCTGTCACCCTGTGTTGTGACAGCAGCACCCTCAGAGCCAGGGGTCCAAAGGTCCCTCAGGGTAGTCCTGCAGTCCTTGAGCCTACATTTGCTGGCCCTGCTCACCTTTGCATTGCAGAAGTAAATTTGCACTGTAAATACGTGGTGTGTTCCTGACCTGTGTTTCCTTTCCTGCTGGACCCAGCTGGTCTCGGTGTGTAGCCCTGGAAGGTGCTGTGAGGTGGGGATGGGAGCTCAGCAGAGCTGCCCTGCCTGTCTGCTGGGGCTGTGCGGGTTTCATTTAAAGCGTTTTTCTCAAGTGAGAATGTCTGGAGGATGCTGGTTGGGAAGGGAAGGGATCAGGGGTGCTGAAGCTGGGGGCCACCTCCTGCAGTGGAAAGCCTGGCATCTGCCAAGATAACTCTGTGAAGGCCGAGAGAGAAGAGGAGCCTGATGAGCAAGCCAGGGAGCATCTATTTCAGCTTAGATAGCGTTCTGGGCTCCTCTCTCACCTCCAGAGGCCGAGAAAAGGTTACACCACTGTTTAAAGCACTGTCCCAGACAGTCTGGATCTCATACGTGCCCATATGAAGTGAACATTTGCCTTGGGGTGGCAGCCCAGGACATCCTGGTGCCTTGTGTTCCTGGAAGGGAAGGTTAGATGAGAGGCAAAGGGAGCCAGCTGCGCTATTAACAAGTCACTACATCCTATTGCAGCATCCAGTTCATATTCCACCCAATTTTTCCCCCATTCTGGCTAGAGAAATTTTCCTACAGGAGAAACTCCAGCCAGTCAGCAAGACTGCTGGGCAGGGCAAACGTCCAAAGAGACGCTCAGGATCTGGCTGGGACCCTCTCCACGTCTTGATGAGCTGCTCAGGCAGCAAAACTGCTTTTGCACCGAGAGCTGGAACTCATCAGGAGCCTGGAGATGTTGCTTCCTGCTCCAGGCCCACCAGTGGATGAACTTCTCCTGTGGCCTCCTTGACCAAATAAAATCAAAGTTGCCCACGGTCCTGCCTGTGTGAGGCAAGACGGAATTGCCAGCAGCAGCTGCTGAGTGAGGCTGGGAAAAGGAAAATGGCATGCAGCTCTGAAGGGACCAGCAGCGGCACTGGGATCAAAGCAGGGTGCCTGGTGCTGATGGAGCAGGGTGGGTGGCTGCAGAAGGCGGCATCCAAGCAGCTTCCAGCCCTCTCTCAGTGTAGGTGCTGAACCAGTGAAGGTTGAGTAGGTTTTGAACCCGTGGGGACCTCGAGTGTTCTGCTGTTTGCTCCGGGTTTGTTGTGTTTGTGGCTGCTGAATGAGCGGTGGGAGAGCTGGGCTGAGCTGCAGCCGGTGCAACAGCGAGGCCCTCAAGACCTGCTTAGTGCCTCTGGAAATCGTCTTCTTTTTTGGAAGTGTCACTAATGCAATCCACATTTGTTTAAAAAAAATTTTTTTTAAATATGCTTGCAGCTTTCAAAGGGCTGTCACTTCTCCCCGTGTCAGCTCAGCCGCGTCGGGGCTCTGTGGGGATGGATTGGACTTAAAAGGGAAAAGTGCCTGAGCCGTAGCAGTGAAAACAGAGTGTTAATGCTCTGGGCCCGGTGCTGCAAAGGGCTGCCCTTGCCGGTGGCTCTGCAGGCAGCTCCTGTCCTCATGCAGTCTGGGCTGGTTTCCCGAAAAGCTTTACCGCGCTCTCCCTACGCTGTGGCCTGAAATGCCGGTAGCACTTCACGCTGGTCATCCTGCCCCGTCCTGCGCAGCCTCGCGATCAGCCCTGCATGGGAGCACGGAGCACAGCTTTGTGAATCCGGCTTTGTGAATCCTGTCTGTGCTTGGGGTGGATGGTTCCTGTGCTGACAGTGCTTGAGAAAGCTGGAGAGCAGGCTGTGTCCCTTCCCTGAGCTCCCATTGGGAACTGGGAAAGCTGTCTCTAGGCACGAGCTGGCCTGTCCGGTCTTGAGGGCTTGAGCTTCTCCGAGCAAATGTATGGGCGATTTTACACTGAGGGAGAGGAAAAAGGCTTTCAAGACCAATCCAGAGCCAAGCTTTGCATCCTGCTGCCTTTACTCTGGATGCTGATGAGGCTCTGTGTCTCTCCATGGGTCAGGGATGGGGAGCTGAGGTGGCGGTGGAAGCACAGTGTGGATTTTATGCACATGTGTATTGAGGAGGGCAGGTTTGTGGGGTGAGGCATGTGCTGGTGCTGGGAGCAGCCTACCCAGAAAAGGCTTGCACCCAAAATCTCAGTTGGAGCAGTAGGTTTTTTTTACTCCAAATATCAGAGCAGAAGACTGAGTCTGTCTTTTGTTACTTGAATATGTCTTTGTGTGTTGGCCACATAATCTTGAGGTCTGCTTTTCTGTGTATTCACTTCCATAATTTGACCAGGATCACCTTGCCATGCCTTGGTTTTCCTACCAACGTAGCTGGATATGATCCTGGGCCCTAATTAGTGGCTTTGGAATTTTCTGGATATATGTGTTATGTAAGAGCTCAGCTCAAACAGCAATTTGGGAAGATTCTCCTCCTTCTTAAGCATCCCCAGCAAACTGATATTTCACCTGCCTGTCTGTGGGGTTAACATTGAGAATATCCCCTTCCATGAGCTGGAGCAGCTTCAGCAAGGTTCGTTCCTGCAGGGAACCCAGCTAATGCTGGGGTGCTCCTGAGTGCACCCCATGCCCTTGGGGTGACAGTAGTTTGCTGTGTGAGCCCATCCATGGGGTGAAACAGTTTTCAGAGACAGATTTTTGCACGTGGATTTGAATCTCCTGAACATCTTGAGGTGCTGGGCTCTCCACAAGCCCAAAGGATGCAAGGAGCAGCACGTGCCGATCAGCTGGAAGGTCCCTGGAGCATTTGGTGGCAGGCAGTGAAATTCCCAGCGGCTGGTTGGGATGGTCACACTCTTTTTCTTGGCTATAGCCTCATCTGGAATGTTTGGCCAAAAAAGATCGTTACTTAGAGTTTGTTTCATTTGGAAAACTTCTGATACGTGTCATGGAAACTAGGAGGACTGCTCAGGAATAAGTGCTTGCAGCACTGTGCTTGTTTGTGATTTGTTTTTCATTGTTTCTCCTTAAAAAATTTTTTTAGAAATCAACTAATCAGTAAAAAGAAACAATCACCTGTGATTTAGGAGAGGGATCTCTCACTGTAAATAATAAATTAGTGTCAGGAGACCGGGCAGACAGAATGGTTGATGAATATCCTGCAGGCTGAAAGTTGTTTATCAAGCCTGTTTGAAGACTTATGACTAACAAGCTCATTTACAGAGCTTGGAGCCTGTTCATGAACCATTCTCCAGCTGGGAGGATGTGGGAATCATCAGAAAATGTATTCACAAGTTACTCGATCATTTTTAAAAAAAAGCGATCAAACAAACAAAGACTGGTTTTTGGAAGGGAACTGTAAATTCCTCTTCCCCCCCACTGGGTTTTCTGAGGCATTCCCGTCAGGAAAACGCGGGGCCCGGAGAAGAATGCAGAACCCCACGTCGCTCGCTAATGACCTATTTTGGTGCTAACCCTCCTGCTCAATGCCCTGCCACCAGCCAAGCCCTGCAGCTGCGGGAGAGCTGCGCCCCCACGGGAGCACGGAGCACGGGGCCTGGCGGGATGGATCCGTCTCGTCTCCACCAGCGATTCCCAGTAGGAAAATTTGGCTTGCTGGGGGAAGAGGCTGCCCTTGCTCCTCTGGTGAGATTGCAGAGGTTTCCCCATGTTACAGCACGGAGTGTTTCTGCGTGGTGCCCTGTGAAGGAGGGCAGCATGGGATCTGCTGGAGTCAAGTGCTGGGGGGATGAATTGGGAGCAAAGAGACTCCACTGGAGCTCTGTGGCCCCATGCCTTTTGCAAATCTGCTTGTTTGGCCTTGGACCAACTCTCCTGCTCAATGCAAAGCACCACATCTTTGAGAGAGCGTGCCCTACAGTTTGGCCTTGTTTGTGAGACATCCTCGCACTGTGCTCAGCCATGGGGAGGGCTCCAGGCTCCATTTGGGCAAGCTGTGTGTCAAGGAATGGAGTCAAAGAAAGTCCAGAGAAGAAAAGAGGTAAGGAGAGCTCTGGCTTTCTCCAGGAAAGAAGAGGTGCTCACAGGTGTTTAGGCTCAAGTGTAAACTGATTTCAAAGCCCAGCTACTGCTGTTGCAGATGTGAGTGAGGCAGAAGGGAAATCCTCCCAGGTCTAGAGAGGACAAGGAAACCTTGGAAGAGGTGGTGTGAGAATTTGTGGAGACTTCAAGCATGGATCTGATGGAGACAAACATGTGAAGGAAAAAGCAGCATAGAGTTCATCCTACCTTGGGAAGTGAGTCCTTCTCCCAGGTTTCAGTGGCTGTGTGACTTTAGTGGGAACTTGTTTAACCCCGAGTTTCATCTGTTCTGGGCAGCACAATGGTGCTGCATCCTATTTCCCTCCACATTCCAGGCAAGTTGCTGTGCTGTGTTTGGATGCCTGCGGGACAAGAGCGACCTGTCCAGCCGAGGGAAAGGGTGTGGATGGGGAAGGCTCATAGTCACTAGATGGAATGATGGAAAAGAAAAACTAGGATGTGATTAGCAGGAAAACCACCCCAGAAAGCTGCCCTTCATCAGTCTGGGCAGGTTCATGGTTGCCTTTATGTATTTTGTGCGCTCCTCTGAGCAGAGAGAGTCAATGTCTGGAGGAGGTTACAGCCTGAAGTTGAAGGGGATGCCCTGTTCTGGGAGGATCGAAGCACCCTGTGCAGAGCTGGGTGCTGAGTCCTGGCTTTCTTGCTGGCAGTGATGCCAGGCTCCCCAGTGCTGCTCTCCAGGAATCCCCAGAAGGACTTTGCTCTCTGCTCTGCTTCCCTCATCTCCAGTCTGAGTGGGAGCCCTTTAGATTGTGTGACATATCGCTGTCCCTTTTGGGCCATGCAGTGTCAAGGGTTGTTCCAGACACTTGTGATGATGGATTTGAATCCATGTTTCTGTGACTTTCTAGGTAGAAGCCTTTCTCCCCCCTGCCTTTAATCCATCAGAGAAAGGTGGAATGAAAGCCAGTGGCTGGGAACAAAAGCCAGACATGCGTTCAAAAGAGGTAGGAAACACATTTTTTTAACTGTGAGATGCTGTGTAATCACTAGAAATAACTCCAAAGGAGAGCGTTGGCTGCTCCATCCATGAATGTCTGGAAGCCCCTTTGGAAGAGCTGCTTTTGTCAGGCCTGAATTATTGGTCTCACTCGTGGGGTAACTGGGTGAAATGCTGTGGCTGAGTTTCACACAGAAACTGAAGAGCTCGTCTCTGGCTGAGGGACAGGGGATGTGCTGCAGCGTTCCTGCGCAATCCAATGTCAGGGAGATTCCTGCCAGGAAATTGGACCACAGGACCAGATGGAGAACACAGATCCACTTGGTATGAGTCTGTTTACAGGTTTGAACCAAAACATAGCGAGAAACACAAAAGGAAAGCAATGTCCTCATCTCTGATCATAACTCAGGCCCTTATGTGAACCAGCTGCCACACATTTATAGGACAATCCCCTCTTCAAAATCCCACTGTTAGGAATAGCAGAGATAGGAAAGCTTCTGCAGAGCTGCAAAGGGCAAACATCAGCCATGGGAATAGCCCAACCTTCTCTTGTATTTCAGGACCTCTTCTGAGTTTACTGCAGCTCTGAAGACAACAGGCTCTTGCGTGTGATTTCTGGTATTTCTGGCCAGGTTGAGACTCTGTGTGAGCAGTGTCTGCTGTAACTGCAGCCCTGCCAGCTTTGGGTGAAATGAGGAAAACAGGAGAGCTGCAAATCTAATCAGTGGTGGGAAGAGGAATAAACGTGCTCAGCATCCTCGTGGGGCAGGGCATCTCTGAACAGGCAGGGTGAGCTCCCTGGGGTGGTCAGCGGTGGCTGTGCAGGGCTGGCACCAAGGGAAAGGGGCAGAAGGGTTTGCAGGGTTGGGATGATCAGAGCCATCATTCATCCCCTGTGCATTCAGTTGTTGCCAGCTGGGAAGGAGCTGCTAAACCAGGAGTGTCCAAAGAGCTGGAGAAGGGCAGCTCTTCCAGGAAGGTTCATAACACAAAGCCCTCGTGGCTGCTCCTCTGCTCCACCACTGAGGCCGTGGCAGTGGGAGCCTTTCTCCACCTCGGTGGCGTGGTCATTTTCCAGCCCTGATGCTCAGTGTTTGCAGACATGTGGTCGTGGACGTGCTGCTGGCCAAGAAGTATGGAGTTGTGGAGGTTTCCAAATGTGCTCTGTTCCTAGAAGGGACATTGATTTAAAAAAAATGTGCCGAGAAATGGTTTGGCAAGCGGTTTGGTTTGGAGGAATTACACTTTCCTTCAGTATGATTAATAACGGGGATGTGGGGAAAAGATCAAAATAATCAAACTCCTTTTAAAACTTTGCTGGGCTGAGCCACGTTCAAAACTCACTCTGGGTGTGAAAAGTCAGAAGGTCTCTGAATTTGTCCCAGATTGACTCCAGGCAGGATTCAAGCTTCTGAATCAATCCTGGTGCCTCCATGAGCACATTAAACCTCCCCCACACGGAGCCATGGCTGCATCTCCGGGGTGTTTGTGTCCCTGTGCAGTGCTCAGGTACATCTTGTTATGCTTCACAGCTGAGACAGGGACCAGGAGAGTCCTGGCTGTGCTGCAGAGAACATCCCTGGAGACCACCATCATCTTTGCCCAGGGTCTTCTGAAAACGTGCTATTTCAGCACTGCAATCAGGAGGTGCCACAAGGCAGGAATGGGAATAGGGTCATCCTAAACTGGCCATGACATGGCTGGATCATGCTGCAGAATGTGCACGGGCTGTCAATCCTGTTTTTGGGCATTTTCTCTATAAAGAGAAAAATTCTTACACACCTGGTGTGCAAGAGAGAGGCACATTCTCATCTCCCCATTTCTCCTGGGGGAAATGCCCATCCTGCCCCAGGCCAGCCCTGTTGCTTGTTTTGAGAGTTGAGACGATGCTCAACCCGCTGGAGTCTGGGATGTTGTCATTATCACGTTATCAGTCACAATGGCCAAGGAGAAGGGCATATTCCTACCTAAACATGCAGCCAGGCACTTCTTAAGTGAATTGCTTCTGCATCGAGAAATGCAGGTCCTGTTCAAATGCAGCAGGCAGGGAACTTCTGTCAGTTCTGGCTGGACAGGGAAAACCATCTCCAAATTAAAGCAATTATGGAGAGAGAAAGCAGATTCTTTGGCTAAACACTTCGTTTCTGTGTTTCATTTAAAAGCAGCATCTACCTTGCTGGGGAGAAAAAGAGACTTTATAAGCCTCAGAAAGTAACAAAATCACTTCGCTTGATGTCTCTTTTTTTCTCCCCTGAGTTTTTGTGGTAGAATTTTTCAAAACCCTCAAGAAGTCAGCTCCAAACAGGCTTTTAAAATAGAGAGCTAAAAGCCATCGCTTGGTGCCAGTGTCCTGTCTGTTTGTGGGGGGATACAGAGGGGCTTTTCTGTTATTCTGGTGCCATCTACTGGTCCGAGCCCACGGGAAGCTCTGTGGCAGCAGGGAGCTGGAGAAGAACGCAGGTGGCCGGTGAGGAGTGGCCGGTGTCCCCAGTGCCCTCCCTGCAGGTATCTTGTAAAAGCTCGGGCTCACCCTGGCCTTTGCTGCTGGCATTAATAGCCCTCTTTCCTTTCACCAAGCCACCAGGTTTTCAAAAAACTTATGGGAGCTGAATTATCTTCATCGTTCCTATTCAAATGGTCAAAATGTGGTTGCAATTGGCCAATTCCTCAAAGACTGCCAGGAGATCAGAGGCAAAGAGCACGTTGCATTGTAAGCATTTCCTCTGGAAACCAGCTGGGAAAGCTGGGCTGCCCTTCGGGAAGGCACCCCCGAGGGGTTTGGTGCCCAGAGCAGCCGGTTTGAGGACGCAGTCTCCTGTCTGAAAGCCCAGCTCCTGTGGGAGGCTGCTGGGAGCTCTGCCCCATGGCTCCTTCTCCATCCTCCTGTCTCCTGCCTGTCGCACATCCCACGTTGGCTTTGCTTTCCCGGGGCTGGGCCAGCCCGTGTGGCGTGTCCCTAAGGAGAGGATGTCCTCTCTTGTGGCCGCTTCAAAGCGCCGAGGCCCGGCTTCGACTCCGACGTGGCAAGGCAGGCTTTGAGCAAGGCACAGCCTGCCTTGAGCTCAGCCAGCACAGGGAGCAGGCAGGAGGGGAAGCCGGCAGAGAGGAGCAGATCTTTGATGGGGTTTTCCAACAGCTTTTCCCTCTTTTTTATTTTACAGTTTAAAGGCAAGACCCACAGCAGGAAACCTAATGGCTCAGGAGCAGCATCTCTGCTCTAGCAAACAGGAGGTATTTCCCCTGCTGTAACCCCTTTGGTTACTATCAGTAGTAACTTTTAAAGTGTCTGGGTTTCAAGCCTTTGATATTTCCCTGGCTTATTTCCTCTAATCATTCTCTTAACGATTCTTCTGTGTGAAAACTGGAAGCAGGGGCAGTAGGTGAAAGTGAGAAAGGCTGGTCCTCTGAAACTGGGCACTGCCAGGTTGGAGAGGATACTGCAGAGTTGTCTTGGCAGTTTCATGGATTTGGAGTTGTTTTGGGACAGCCTGGCTCATTTCAGTGCTGCTGGGGCAGATGTGTGATTAGGGTGATGTGGGCCCCCTTCCCTCTGGACACGGCTCTGGGTCAGTGCCGCAGCAGGTCCCCAAGGCGAGCAGCAAGGATGGGACTCGGCTTTGGCCACAGCCTGGTAGGTAACCAGGAAAGAGTATAACCCATGCCCAGGACTGAGAGTTTTAGTATTTTATCCCCTCTGTGCCCAGGTAATAAATTCAATAATACTGCCAGAGCAACTGTGAAACAAATGCCTGAGCAACAGAGGAGTTTTGTGGCAAGAAACCTTCATATTGTATCACAACCTGGGCTCAGCAAGAGAACTTGAAGTCAGCCGTGCATAAATGATAATCTTTGGGAGTACTTTTGATCCCCTGAGCAGAGTCCTGTTAGCCAGAACTAAATGTAATATTTGTTTTAGTAACTCATCCATCCTTCATCAGGGATGAGTTTTCCAGCTTAAAAGGATATTTTCATCTCCGGCTCCTGTAATGTTTCTAATGCTGGGAACTGATTCGGCCGAAATATTACTTGGGTTTACTTTGTGTGGAGACTTGGGGTTTTCTTCCTGTTGGCTTTGACTCAGGAAAGTGTCTCTGTTCATCATGGGCCACTGAAACGATCTGCTGAGTAAAAGCAGTGTCTGAGCTGGGAGTGGTGCGTGCATCCGCTGTGAATTGGGCAGGAATGAGCCCGTGGCAGCAGATGACAGCGGTTTGATGCACTCCTTCCCGTCAGATGTTGGGAAATAAAACACCATTCCGGGACACTCATCTGACGATGTTGGCTTGATCTCCCTGTGAGTCTCTGTGTAAGGAGAGTAGATTTAAAAGGCCTTTTTTTCCCTAGAGGACCCCAGGGTGTGCCTTCCAGGCTCTGCCCTATAGGAATTGCCATTTTTGTTGAAATTTTCCCGTGCATTGCCTCAAGCTGGACATTTCAGCTTCTAGCTGGCTACCTGACTGCAGGTGGCTTGAGCAGCAAAGGGCTCTGCAGGTGGGTTTAGCTGTCACACTTCAGTTTTTGAAACAAAACAACTGACTAACAGCAGGCCATCACTACCAGGATGCTAGCTTTTTCCTGGCTCACTAACAGAGTGCCTGGAGCCTTTATGGATAGACTGTCACTGCCTGAATGTGCCATGCCAGCACAGCAAGACCAAAGTCCAGTCTCAGCATTGCTGTGACTCCTTGAAGGACCACTGCTCTTAATTATCTATTTTATTTTTATTTTAGGCTTCAGATTTGGGGGTCGTGTTGGGATAAAAAACAAATCACGTCTATCAGTGTGTATAAGGCAGAAGGATGAGACTCAGCCAGCTTTAAGGTTAAAAAAGAGCAGAGAATGCCCTGAGAGAAGGCACAGAAGCCTGTGTCGATGCTGATCTCCTGCAGGGGCAGTAGCACAGTTCTCAGAGGATCCAGCTTAGGATCCATGAATGTTTAGGTTGGTCCTGCTTTGGCTGATCCCGCTGTGTGTAAACAGTGCTGAGTGGCAGAGCTGTGGGAAAGCTATCCCCTCTCCCCAGCCCAGTAAAGACTCACAGACACAATTTCAAGTCAGGTGTCAATTCCTGGGCTTGCAGGAGCGGGGTTACCTCGTGCAATCTGGGTTTTACAAGTGCTGGAGCAGTGATGCCCATGCGGGCAGGCTGTGGGCTGCAGCTCTCTGCAAAAGGTCTCCTTTTCCCCTTTCTTCTCTGGGGGTGCTGCACAAGTCCTGTGAATGGCTAAATATCCTTCCAGGGTGAGGTAAACAAAGGATCTCTGCTCAATAAACGCCTGTCTCTGTGGGTCTGCTGTGACTGTGTGCCCCTAACTCGGGCTGGGGAAGGAAACAGCGAAGTCCTTGCCGAGCAGAGGTACGGGAGCATTTTACAGCTCTCCGAGCAGGCTCCAGGTTCGTGGCAGGAAAATGTGGCTCAGACTGACCTTTCTGAAGCCTGCTTTGAAAGCCAGGGTGGAGATTGTTTCTGGACTGAGAATCCCTGTCGCTTTTTCCAGGTTAACTAAAGATAGCCCTGGCGCAGTGACGGCCTTTCCCTTCCCCGAGCGTGCATCTCTCCCGTGTGTGCTCCGTGTGGACACGGCGTTCATCCTGAGCAAACACCAGCAAGGATTCCCAGCTCTGAGCTTTCCTTTTCTGGAGCGCTTGGAGCCAGAGTGGAAAAAAGTTGGAGTTTGGTGGCAGAGCTCTTTCCTCCTCCCGGGGAGGTGGGAATAATCCAGGGACAGGGAGGCTGCCTTTTGTCCTGGCCTGCGACTGAGCTGTGCAGGATCAGGAGCTGATGGAGCTCCCAATCCCAGCTGACCATCCAGCCTGGAGGAATGGGATGCTTCCCTCATATTCCTGCTTAGCACTAATGAGCTGTGGGGCTAACGAGCTCAGGGTATCTTTGCAGCGTGGTTAGAGCTTAGCAGCCCTCGGCTTAGCAAGGCCATGGCAGAAACCATCTCGCTGTGTCCCGAGCCCTGTGGCTGAACTTGGCAGTGAGCTGGAGAGCTGGGGAGAGGGATATCACCAGTCCTAAACCAGGCAGCAGCCTCCTGAGCAGGGGCAGGAAGCGCCGAATTCCCAATCCCCCCTGAAGTGGCAGCTCGTGCCGAGCATTGTAGCCGAGCGTGTTTTCAGCGCTTTATGGGGCATAATCTGTTGTCATCAGAGCCCGTGGCGCATTCCGTACTTTCTGCAGCTGATGCTAAATAGGTCTTTTGAAGGTTGTAATTTCTCGTTTAACCGATGCCAGTTGTGAATACTTTGTGTTGAGGAATAACCCCTTAGTGCCAAATAAAATACAGTGGAAGTCTGTGGCATGTTTTTCAGCATATTGTTAGTTACAGCCCTCCTGACAGAGCACATTCTATGCTGAAGATAAATGCTTGGGAGTCTCTTGCCAATTTATGTCCGAAAGGGCTTTTCTTGGATGTCCTCCTCTCTGTGGAAAATGCTTTTCTGTTTTTCCAGAAAACATTTAACGAGCTGTGCTTAAAAGAAAAAGAGGGCCTATTTCAGGAGCAGAGTGTTGGACTTTAATTCTCTCCCAGCTGCTTTGGGGTTCTTTGGGTGCTCTGATCTTTGTTACACCACATTGCGTGGCAGTGGTCTTTGCGTAGCAGTTTGCACGTTCCAGGACCTGCATGGGGATGTTTCAGTCCACCCCTCACCACTCTGTAGTGTCCCTCGTGCCTGGGATATAAGGATATATTGACCTGTACCACAAAATCCAGGCTCTGTCCAGGCTGCAGGTGCAGCTGTTGGCACGAGAGGTGCATGAGGGAGAGGGAGAGGGAGGAAGCCACCTCTGACAGGGAACCACCTGCACACTTGCTCCCATGACCAGAGAGGTTGGTGGAGATTTCATGAGTGAAGTTGAAGGCTCTTGAGGTTTCTGTGAGCAGCCAGGAGCAGCTGAGCTTTCTTTCCTAGGGATGAGGCGATTTCTGAAGTGCCCTTGAGGGATGCTGTTGGTGAACGGAGAGAAAGCACATCCTATGGATGCTTCTGTCTAAATCAACCCAGATATCCAGGTCTGGGATTATGGGTCAGCAGGTCAGCGAGGCTGAGGGAGTGGCTGCCCTGCAGCAGTGCGGTGATGTGGGGCTCTGTGCCCTGCCAGCACTGACAGTGGCTGGGAAAGGGGACTGCAGGACTCACAAATACACCAGCTATCATTTGTGTATGCAACTGAAATGAAATAGCTGCTATGTACCTTTATACCACACACTGAAAGGGTTTTTATTACTGCTGTTATTTTATTTTCTGTGCTGTGAAAGTCAACAGTGTGAATGACATGACTGTAATTCCACTTCTGATTTATTTGGAAGTGTTTTGCTTCTTGTCTGCACCCATCTAAGCACAGGATTGCTGGGTGTGTTATGAGCAAAGAGAGTGGCACAGCACATCCTCGGAGAGAGGGATGTCTGAGCAGACGGGTGAGGCAAAGCAGGGAAGGAAGCAGAGGCTCAGAGGAGCAGCCTGTCCTGCCCATAGTCCTTCAGCAAGCTGGAGCCAGGGAGTGTCCCAGGCTGCCAAATCCAGCCCTGCTCCGCTGTCTGGTGCCCCCAGTTTTGATTTTTTGCTGGTTTTGTTGCCATCTCCTAAAGCTCTTCCCCAAATACACCTTCACTGAGATCTGGAAAAGTGCTGTGGGCTCCAGGGGTGTGATTCTGGCAGAGACCTGATGAAGCTGTGTCGACAGCCCACCTCTACTCCAGGGCCAGGTGGAATTTTCCTGTGCTGTTTGTCCTGCACTAGCCCTGACACTCGTTCCTCTAGCTTGCTAGAAGGAGCTCTGGTGATGGAGAAATCTGTGTAAGGCACACTAATCACCCCTGCAATCTTGAATCTGGTGGAAGGTAATTTACTTATTTCAGGAGGGCTTTGATGTGGATGGGTTTAAATCTGCACTTCCATACTGTGTTGAATGTGGCCCTGAGGCTAGGCATGCTCTCTCCAAATATTCTCAAACATTGTTTTTCTAGTGGAAAACATCACCTAACTCCCGTAGGTTTTGCTGAGTAGTATTTTTATTATTTGGAGAACATTTTTTCCTACATTTCCATTGCAATTCATATTCACATATCAGTGTTTCTTTGCTTAAAAATACTTTGTACTAGACTTACTTTATTTTTACTTTAATTGTTAGCAAAAAAATATTTAATGAAATAATAAAAGAATAAACTATTTTGCCAGAGGGTTGATTTAAAAAATCATAAATGTTTTCCTTTGTGTGTGGGGGGAAATATGTTTAAAAATTCTCATTAAACATAATTGGCATTTCTGGATATGTGTGACACTAGGAAGTTTGAAAAAATGCCCATGCTAAGAGGCTGGGGGACAGGAATTTGCTGTATTTGACAGGCTGGATATGAGAAGGATGCAGCACTGCAGATTCGGCAGCACAGCCTTGCCAATGTGTCTAGACAGCCCATCTCTATGGGGGAGAGAAAAGCTTATTTCTTGGAGCTGCTCCAGTGAGACCAGACCACTTATGGACTCCTTTAGCCATGGAGACTTTCCATGCAGCCTTGGGGTTTGGTTTGTGCTGAGCATGCTCAGCCCTCGTTGCTTGGTGGCCAAGGATCCGTTTGAGCTGATTTGGGCAAGCCAAATCTTTTGCTGGGTTTGAGACACTCCTGTGTTAGGTGAGGATGTGCCTGGTCTGGCAGTGGATGTGATCGATTACCTAGAGCCTCTAAAGAGGCTTAAATCCTGTTAAACTGTGCTAGAACAGCAGCATTTGTCTGCTACCCCTGCACCAGACCAAACACAGTGTGTTGTGGATGAGATACCCCACATTTCTGTACAGGTCCCCTGTTTGTTTGATCCTCCAGGTTAGAGTATCTGACATTTCAGACCAGTTAAGGGCAGGAATAAACAGATATCCTATAATATATTCATCACCTGGAGGCAAAAATTATTACTCCATATTAAGGATTGTCCTTTCCAACATATGCCTTGTGTGCCTCAATTCACAGGAACTCTCATAATCATTATTTTTGCCTCCTCTGCTGGGAGTTGTGCTTTTCAAACTGCGGTGAACTCTGGAAAGACAGGGCTTTCCATTCTTCAGCTTTTTGATTTCAGATTTCTGGGTGATTGTTCGACTCTGGCAAGGAACCATTCAAAATACATTCCAAAATATTCATCATTCCAGCAGGCTAAGAAACATAAGATGTAGCAATTTATTAGCTAATGTGAAATGCATTTGCCGTCCAGAAGAGGCAAAGGATGGAGGTGGGTCTGGTTTCCCCCTGCATCCTGCAGTGCTGGGGCGCTGGAGCCCATGGCCTGTCCCATCCGCCTTCCTGTTTTGCTGGATGTCCCCAAGCCCAACAAAAATCTCCCAGACACCAGCAGCAGCCTTGTCCCATCTCCCTGTACCCTGGAAGGAGGAAGTTGTTTCGGAATGGCCCTACATGCTCTGATCCCTTTGCCTCCTGCAGCAATGCAGGGTGTCAAGGTCCTTTATCCCTGCTCCCGGTTGGGACGCTTAGCCCTTGGAAAAAGCAGGTGGGCTGGATGCTGAGAGCTGGGCTCGAGTTATGTTATTTCTGGACCTTGGATGCCATCGTTTTTCCAGTTGCGATCAAGAGGGACCCATAAAATCCATTAGCGGTAAAAAAATGGATTTCTAAGCGAAGCTTTGCAGCGGCTCCTGTCCAGTTTGCTTGGGAAAGGGTGGTGGTGGTCCAATTTCCTTGAAACACATTTGTTCCTGGATGCTAATGAAAGGGGAGCAGAGCCCTTGGAGAGCTCATTCCCATGTTCTCGCCGCCGTTTGCGCCTCCCCTTCTCCCGGCCCGCGGCGCCCCGTGGTCCTGGCATGGCCGTTCCATGCCATGCAGTTCGCGTTCCTGGATATTCCAGGAATCCACAGATGAAATACCCATTGAGAGCAGCGTTCCTGCCTACCCGGGGGGCCAGCTGGCGTGTGAATCCCACTGGTCACCGTCGGTCTGTTCACACAGGTCCCACCTACCAAAAAAACCATTCCGAGTGAGTTTCCAGATCCCGTCGGGATGGCTGTTGAATAATGGCACTTCTCAGCGGCTCTGTGGGGACCTGGGCAAGTGGAGACATTCATGGAGCCGGACAACTTGAGTCAGTCTTTCCCCATGCGGCAGGAGATTGCTGGGGAACGTTTGCAGGCTCTTGTGGCTGCTGCAGTGTTTGGAAATGAGCCAGCTGAAATGCCAAGTGGTTCATCTGCAATGGATATATGGACTGAAAAAAATTCCCCCTAAAGCAACTCCTTTCTGTCTTGACAAAAACCCTTTCTTTTTCTTTCCCCCATCCCATTTTTTTTGGGTTTTTTTTTTTTTTTTTTTTGCAGTTGTCAGCCTGCTGCAAAAATATCTAATTTTCTTTATTAGAAACTATTTATAGCTGAAGTTCATGAGGATTTTTTGCCACTTTTTCTAAATGCAAGAGGAAATTTAGTAAAAGCAGTGGTGCCCGGAGTTCAGATGAGTGTGCCCTGCCAGGTCTCCACTTTGTGGCTTCTGGCTGGTTCGCCCTGCTACGTGAATACTGAAAAGGAGGGTGAACCTTCTGAATCTGTGGCTATTGGGAGAGGGTGGAAGTGGTTTCTATCTCTGTTGGTCTCAGGAACCATTGTGAGGACTGGATAAGAGAACTATACCATTCCAAAGGGCGGGAGCAACCCTAGTAGGGTTTGTGTTGCATCCCTGGCTCCAATAAATCCCATTAACCCCTGACCCAGGCCCAAACACCACATCGTTTTTGCTGTCTCCTGGAGACTCCTTCCAAAGGAAGGGATCAAAATCTGCCCCACACTTGGTCCCTGCAACGTAAGAGTCTCCTGAAAGTTTTCTGTATTTTGTTGTTAAAGTCTTGTCCTAGCTGCTTGTCATCAAAGAGCTGGGATGTAGGTGACGCCTGTTCATGATTCATGGCCAGCTATAGGTCTGGGGGTCACCTCTGTGCATAAAGAGAAAGGGATGCTCGGAAAATCCAACAGGGAAGCAGGTGGAAATAAGGCCATGTGCCTTTTGTGGAATGTGTGACCCTATGGATTCACTCCAGGGGGATATGAGTATGGAAAATGGATTAATAACCTGTCCTGTCCTAATTGCAGTGCTGCTTGTAGGCACTGTCTTTGAGGCAGCAGTGGTGTATATCCAGGTGGACATGGATATTGGCCTTCCTGGCACTCCAGGTGGTTCCTGCAGGGAAAGATTGAATGGAACAGTCAAATTAAGAGCAGTGGTGGCTCTGGGCACTCGGAGCTGATGTGCTAGTTTGGAATACACCACATGTCCGTTAAAGGGGGCAGTGTCCCACAGCTTGGCTTTTCAAGTCTGTGGAGAATGGAAGGGAAAGGGTGCTGGACAGGAGAGGAGAAATTTTTATTCTTTCTATTCTTCTGGAATGAACTAGAGCAGGGAGGGGATCAAGAGCATAGAGAGGCGCCTTTGGAAGGGAGAAGATACCGATGGAGCAGGGCGGAGGTTGGGAAGTTTGATCTGTGCTGCGTGAATGCCATTCCTAAGATGGAACATCAGGACACACAGCGCAGGAAGGGGAACTGATGGGAAGAGGATGTGGGTGTTGGAAGTCAAACCCCTGACCTTGCAAAACCGTGAGTTCACACGTGTTCTGCCGTGCCAAACCCTGATCCAGGGTCTTAGCCAGGAGTGAGGAAGGGGCTGTGGGGCTGCAGCTCCCCAGGAGGGTCTGGGGGTCTGGGGATCGAGTGCTGTGCTGGGACATTTGGGGGTGACATCTTTGGGTGGGGTTTGGCTGGCGCAGCTCTGCGATTGCATTTCTGCTCCTCTGTCACGGGTCCAGTGTTTTTGTGGCATTGGGCTGATCTCACAGGGGACTCTGGGGAGCAGAGCCCCCTTGGATCCTGTCCCCTCCCGGGCCTGGTAAATCCACGCTGCTGGAGCTCCGCCACAGTCTGGTGGTTTGGTCTCTTTGTCAGTTACAAAGTGCAGTCTCACAGAACATGATTTGCCGCTGGCAGGCTTTTAAAATATGTGTTTGCTTTTGATTATGGTTTTTTTTTAAAATTAATTTTCCAAGGATCAATGTGGTAATGCATATAAAAATTACAATATGTAAAACAAAGTATAAAAGCATACAAGGAATTCCAAACACATAACATACTGTGCCTTGGAGCTTATGAGATCCATACAGCGCTTATTGTATTATGGGAACACGCTGACCCCAAGACCCGTCAGAGAGGCTTGTTAGAAGAGCAGGACTAAGCCATGTGCCTTATGAGCTGTAGGATGCCCAGAAGGAAAACCCTAGTGAATATAAAAGCAGAGCTGTTACAGCACAACTCAGACTGGTCTGTGGGATCTAGGGGGACTTTCCATGGCTTTGTACCAATTTCTGGAGGAGGATGTATACTTCTGCCCCCACAAATATCGGTCTCCCAATAATTAACGCTTAACATTATGTCTTTCAAGGGAGACTCTGGATTTCCATGGGATCATGATTACTTTATTTTTTTCTCCCAAATATAATTTCTTCTGTCAGCTCCAGCAAGTGGGAACACTGACATGGTTAGGGAGGACTCACATCGTAGCTGCTGTAACCGCTCATGTGCTCTGCAGGTTGCCACCAGATGAGAGGTGGAGCGCCAGAGCTGAAACCACCCTGAAGAGGAGTTCTGGCTTACATTTAGGGTAGGGCTCTTGGCTTGTCGTGCTGCCCTGTCTGTGGGTCAGGAGCAGGACGGGTTGGGATTTTAACAGGACCTGATCCCTGCAGACCCACAAAAGCGCAGAGCACGGGAAAAGCCTCTGCTCTCAGGTCACCAGTGCCTGGTAAGTTTGGGTGAAATCTCTTTGCATGCTGGAAACTATTTCCAGGAGCTTGGAGTCATCTACAGACTCTCCACCAGGAAAGTTGACAACCCCAAGACTTCATTCCTGGTGGCGAGAGTCCCTGACTGTACTGTGCCTTGAATCCCACCTGGGAATGTCCCTTTTGGCCAAGTCCCTGTGCCGGAGCATCTGTTCTGATGGAGGACAGCGAGGGTTTCATCCTTGGTGCTGGTGAGGCTGTGGCTGTGCAGGACCTCAGTGAGCTCCCCTGGTCTGGCAGGCAGACCCAGGGCAGTGCTCTCCCTGCTCTCCGTGCAGCAGCCATTCACAGCTCTGTAATGATCTGTAATTGTTTGTATGCAGTCCGCTAAAAATTGCCCTGATAGGTTCCACATTGCAGACGCTTTGGAGAGGAACTGCTGTAGCCCCATGGGTAATGCTGAAAATATGCACATTTTTCCATTTAGTATTAAAACTCAGGTTTGGTGTGAAAAATTCGGTATCGCCTTTCTGAAGCTTCGTGCTCATGCACAGAACAACTTATTCTTTATGTAGAAAGATTGAACGTGACTGCAAGATGATAACAAGCAATGGCTTTTAAAGGCAATACAGCATCTTTTTCTTTTTTATCTTATTTTTGTCTGTGTTCCTGGTGCTCTTAACAAGACTGGAACTTCAGATACTTGAATTTTCTTTGCAATTAAAATAACTTAAACACTGAGATGGTGCAGAAAAAAAACAAATAAACAGCAAAATTTAGGAAAGAAGCACAGCCGGTGTTGAGAAAAAATGAGAGGAAAATGATAGCTCAGAAATCTCTGTCGTCTGACCTGTAATCACAAATACAAACCTGCTGCTATCACTGTGCAGTGAGGAGCGGGGTGGAAAATCATGCGAGGCTTGCCTCAAATCAGTGGGGCAGGGCTTCATCATTGTGTGGATTTTGTATGTCCCCATCCGTGCTTCCCATTTTCCTGCTTGGAGCCTTGTTTTTGCTTTGATCAAACATTTTGGGTATTTTTTATGATCCAAGTTGACAAAGCTGCCCTGCGCCCAAAGTGTTGTAATATTTTAGAGGGATGAAACGAATCGAAAGCAGAGCGTGAGTAAAACTGGACTGGGAGTTTGTGACGGGCTATAAACTGGATGGCTGATGTTGGGGAGGGGAGTCTGCACAGAGCTGAGGGAACACACAGAAATATTTCTATTCAGCTTCATTTAACTTTTAACCAAATAAAAAGCCCTGTTCCTTTCCTTTCTATTCTCCCTATTCCTTTCTTTCTCCACCAATCTGAATAAAACTTCCTCTGGCTTGCAATATTTTTTCTATTTTAAGAGTTTTTAGTTGTTGCCTTTTTAGTTTATAGTTTATTATTTTTTTCACTGTGGAATAATTTGCCTTGCTTATTCTTGGATCTGTGCTCAAACATTGGCATTAGTTTCTTATTTTGGAGGCTGTGATTAGAGTGTGACTTCTTATTTTCTTCCTGGCATCCTGTCTCAGTTTACAGTTTCTATAACCTGTGTGACAAATCTTTCCTGCCTTACCGTACATTATACTCTGGTTAAGTGTCTCCAACCCGCCCTTAATTAAATCCAATTGTTTGCTTTCGATTCTCATCCAATTAATATACTATAATAGCTGGTTCTGGACTTAATAGAACTGGTCAAAACTTTTCCAAACTGCCCACACTATGTAAATCCCATCTGGAAATGAGGTTTTTGTCCTGACCTGGAATGAAAGCAAGTATGCACAAGCATTCCTGCAAACTGGAAATCTAAAATATGTTGCGGTTGTAAGTATTGATGGAAAAAATACCAATCTTGAAACTTCTACATAGGTATTTAGGTCTCAACTCTGTTTTGTTTTTTTAATGCACTGTATTTTCAATGTGGCAGCCCAAGAGGAGCTGCCTGATGGTGCCCCAGTGATAGTTCCAGCCACTGGGACAGACGCTGTGAGTGAGGAGAATGGATCGGAACATCTGCGAGTGTGGATCTGCCTCGCTGCTAGAGGAAAAAAGAACAGGATGCTTCATGCTGTATCATTTAAGAGCGCTTAAAAATGCTTTGGTGCACTCGTGTGTGACACCAGGACTTGCATGTTATGGGGGAATGTAGAAATAACACAGGAAAACGCAAATGTGGAAACAGGAAACTAAGTCCCCCAGCCCAGCATGAGAGGTTGGGATTTGGAAATGAAATTCCCAGATTTTCCAGCTTTGGGTTCCTAAGAGGAGAACGCGCATTTCGATCTCTCTGTGAGATACGTTTGCAAGCTTTGAAGAATGCTGATTGAAATAAGATTTTTCTGATTGAAAGAACTTTGATGAAAGACTTCTGACCTGTCTAAAAAGTTTTAGAGCCGTTTTGCTTTCCTCTTCATTTCTGCTGACTCCAGTCACTGGTGCTGTCAACACTGCTCAGGAATACCATTTTTCAGCGTTCAGCATTGTTTCCTGATAAAGAAATAACGGCAGAGAAAAAGAAATACCCTGCTGACATGCTGAAGGCAGCTGGGGAGTGCTGTGAGCAAGGTGACATTTGCAGGCAGCTGGGGTTTAGGTGTGCGCAGTCCCTCGGTAGCCGTTTGTAGCCAGCATATGGCAGATGCCTGCATGGCAAGACACAGAATGATCAGCCCAGTGGTGCTCTGGACTAATATCTTGTTATATTTTTATTGCCCTGCTACCCCAAGTCGCTCCTGTAGACATTTGGATCTTGCGCCGTCCAAGAGGCGCAGTGAAAGATCCCAAAATTCCACACCTCCCTGTCGCAGGTTGTGCTTTGCTGTCACCTCCATCCAGCCCTGTCCTGGAAAAAGGACAGAGTGTGACGAGTGACTCACGTCCCTGCTCCGTGCCAGCCGAGGCTGGGGGTGCCTTAGCCAGCGGTGACCCTGCCATGAGTCACTCAGCACGGACACTTTCTGTTCCTCGGCCCCGCTATTTTTGGGCGCAGTAATTACGAGGTGAGCTGTGAATCACCGGCGTCTCGCTTTACGCCGGGAGGAAACCAGGCAAATTGTGTTAACGTGCTTGGCAGGGGGAATTCTTGTTCTCCAGTGTTTTACAGACTTTGGCCCTTCTTCTCACTCCCCGGGGAGATGTGCTCACCCTTCCTCATGTGTAGCTGTCACGCAGGATTGAGCAACGGCCAGACGGCCTCGGGCTCACGATCCCCCCAGCCGGGTGTTGTCTTCTGGGCAGAAACTGATGCTTCAGAGCCTGGATGGGATTCTGAAGGGGTCCCAAAGGCTTTTATTGATTTGTTCATACACTCCACATTGGAAGGGTTTAGATTAGAAAATAGCATGAAATGGATAGCTCCAAAGGAGGCCATGTTGACATTGGCCTCTCCAGCAGCTGGTCTTACAATGTTTGTGGCGTTCGGAGGGACGTTTGTGCCCTGAGGCTCGTTTGCTGTGTTGTGTGGTGCACAGCAGCACAGCTATGTCGAAACTCGCCAGCAGAGCCAGGGGGAAATAGCTGACCCGTTTTGAGAAGGGTTTGATGATGAGTCAAGAGAGGCACATGCAGGATTTTCTCCTTCTTAAGAGGGGACGGACCCTGTGACAGCGTTAAACCCCTCAGCAGGGAGAAATGCGTGCAGGGTGTTCTGCACAAGCAGCAGTTAAATCCCACCCCTCTGCTCCGCTGCTTTGCTTCCCACCACCTGAGCTGGATGGATTCACCTGCAGCCTTGCTTTCGTTCCCTGGCATTCCTCCGTGCATTTGTTTTTCTTGCACGTTCCTGCCTCTGCCAGTCCCTTCCCAGCTCAGCTTTACGACTCAGTGTGCCTGTTAAAAACTGGTCTCCAAATGTTTCCTCTTGGATACCGGGAAAACCAAGGGCGTAATTTTGCACCCAGGAATCCCCAGGCTGGAAAGGAGTCTGCTGGGGATCATCAGGCTGTTGGGGAAGGATTAGGGATGGAGGCACTGTAAACCTGCAGGAATTTGAAAACCCTGCTTTAATTTAAGAGGAATGTCCTTTTGTTCCCAAATGGATGGGCCTTGCTCCAGAGGCGCTCAGGTGCAGTAACTGGTACCAGATGGGCTGTGAAAAGCAACACAAACAGGTGGTGAGGACAACAACTGTAGACTTTAATTTCCTTGTCAGCCCCTCCCTGTGCCTGACATACCCCCTGGAGAAGGGGAGGATAAGGGGAGCTGTCATATTTGTGCATGGCAAAAGGAATGACTGTTGAGGGATTGTTCTCCAACCACGCATAGCAGGTCAAGCCCTGGGACTCTCAGTGGGGAGACTCACCTGGGCCAAGGTGTGCAGTGCTGACCTTGAAGTACAATTCACTTGCATGTGCATTTTTATAAATACAGGGGTCAATATATTTTAGTGCATGCTGACTGTGATGAATATTGGCTCAGATCCCCCCGGGGTGATCTGGATGTTTTTGGTGGCAAGGAGGATGCCGAAGAGGGCATAACTGTTCCTCACTAACAGTATCCAACATGCATTTATCCCAGAGAACTGTATTGTATCACAGTAAGAGCAGTCCTTGGAAATTTGAAGCCAAGAGAACAGGGCTTTGTGATTCTTTGCCATCAGGAAAGATTTCTGTGATTGTTGGGAATGGGGAGATGCGTTTTGGGCTTTTTTTATTACTTTTTAGAGATAAGGAAGCTGAGACATGAGGCAGCTTGAGAGATAGATGGTACAAGTCTTACTCCACTGAGTGGGGAAATAAATGCTTGGGATCAGTGCACATTCCACCTCCTCTTTACATGGGGACTGACACATTGTGGTTAATGTGTGGTGTGGAAATGGTGCAAGCCCCTTCCCAAGCCCTTTCCATCTTGAAACCGTTGAGGTTATTCACCCCATGGCTGTGGGCTCGTAGCTTTCTCACTTTTCACATCTCCAATTGTCTCTCCTAGATGATCAGCTGAACTCTGAAGAGAAGAAAAAAAGAAAGCAGAGGAGGAACAGGACTACCTTCAACAGCAGCCAGCTCCAGGCGCTAGAGAGGGTCTTTGAGAGGACACACTACCCCGATGCCTTCGTACGGGAAGACCTTGCACGCAGAGTCAACCTCACTGAAGCCAGAGTTCAGGTAATCCCACACTTCATACCCAGGCACTCCTCACCTGGGGCATCATCAGGCCAGTCCAGCAAGGCAGCAGAAACCCTGGAGGTCTTTGGGGTCATGCTGTAGTGCAGCCCCAAGCACACCAGACCTCGAGGTAAGACTGCCAGGCCTGATCTGCCACCCCGTTTCCCACTGCCCAGTCAGGTGTGTCCACATGGCTCGTTCAAAGCCAAGATGTTGGATGCTCAGGCTGCTCACGTTATCTTGACCTCTTAGCTTGCAAGCCTGCACTTGCTGAAGGTCAAAGCAGACCATGGAACGTGGTGTGTTGTCCAGCCCTCCCAGGCCTTGCTGCTGTCAGCACAGACTGACCCACGTCCCTCAGCCAGTCCCTCACGTGAGGGCTTTGTCAGGGCAGGCATGAGGATTGCCTTGTCCTTAGAGCTCCCAGGGACAGGCTGCCCAAGCAGCCAGCTTTTCCAGAGTCCCACAGTGGAGCAGGGATGGAGTGAGTGTCCCAGCAGAGCTGGTGGTGATGGTTGGTGGGTCTGTGCTCTTCCCCCTCCAGGTGTGGTTCCAGAACAGGAGAGCCAAGTTCCGCCGGAACGAGAGGGCCATGCTGGCCAGCAAGAACGCCTCTCTGCTCAAATCCTACTCAGGGGACGTGACCGCCGTGGAGCAGCCCATAGTACCTCGCCCCGCTCCGAGACCCACCGACTATCTGTCCTGGGGGACCACCTCGCCCTACAGGTGAGTGAATAATTCCTCTGGATCATCCCAAAAGCAGCCCTCAGACAGCTCTGATGTATTCACATGGGACAACGGGAAGATAGAGCAGTCTGGCCATCCCGAGGGTTTTCCTTACCTGTTCCCACCCCACCCCATCTCATCGCCAGTTTTGCAAGGTGGTCTTGGCTCAGCATTGTTGTGTCTCTCTGGTAGCTTCTTTTTGGTGGTCTCTCTCTGCAATTCGGGAAGCTTCAAAAGAGGCTTGGGTAGAAATACATGGGAACAGAAGGGTTTCCCTAGTGCATCCTGTTTAAGGCAAGGAAGAAACCTTTCCATGGGACACAGATCCAGGGGAGGTAAGGGCAGAGCACTTGGGGAGGCTCAGCCACCACCCCGTGGCCAGAAGAGGGAGTTCTGTGGCTGTCCCATGGCAGGCACTGCTTGGGATGCAGGGAAGGGCTGGGAACTCTCTCTGTCCTTGAGGAGCAGTGCTCAGCACTGAGCTGGTGAGCAGTTTCCTCCTGTCCCCTGAACACCAGTGTGCGTGTGAACTTTGTGCTGTGGTTTGCCTGCACTGAGGGCCAGGTGACAGACCGGAGTTCAGTGTCTGCCTCCTGTGGTCTGTGCTGCTTAAGGGACCGCAGGAAAGGAGCACAGGTGTGGCAGCCCCAGTCTCAAAGGATCTGGGATGTCTGTGCGCATCACAGGCCTCCCTGTCCTCTCGGTGCCGTTCACAGCCCTGCAGGAACTGGGTGTGGACACAAGATCCACAGGATGTGTTGGTTTGTGGGGAGCCAGCTGGCCCACAGGCAGTTAAAAATTAGGTTGGCGGGTGCTTTTTAGCACAGTGGCTTCACTGTTGGTCAGGACTTTGAAGCCTTTGGCTGAATTTCTTCCTGTGCATCCTGCCTGGTCACAGCCAGCTCCCAACTGCCTTCCAGGAGGATCATTTCAATGGCCACCATCTTGTTCTTAGAGATGGCCCTTATCCTCTGGATTTGGACAGACTGCTGTCTGTCAAAATATCTTTTTTTAGGGCTTAAGACCTTCTCTCTGTGAGGTGTTCCTTGGCACAGCATCCTGGGGAGGTGAGATCAGGGAAGGGTAGCAAGATGTTTCAGCAGGGACATTCGCAGCTGACACATCAGAGCAGGCTGGACTGCCACCCTCCCACTGCCCTGCGCTGGCAGAGGAGCACAGCACTGGCTTCCACGCCGTGGGATGCTCAGGACCCTCAGACACTCCGTGCTCCCCAGGTTTTCTAATCCGATTGATCATTTCTTGGCAAGCCCATTCATCCTAAAGGCAGCCTCATTAAAGCTGTGCACTGAGTAAGGTTATTAAAATATTGGACCCTTGGTGAAATAAAACTGAAACACTGCAGCCGTGTGAAGTGCTTGCATGGCCCTCTGCCCCCTCCCCATCTTCCCAGCAGTGCTGTACCAGCCCCTGATTAACAGGCACTCCTGGAGGGGGCTGAGAACAGGGCCTGGAGCTGCAGAGCCAGGGCTGTTTTTACTCTTAGATCTGGGAAAAATTTTCAGTCTGTGTGTTTATTCTCCAAATACATTCAGCCACAGGTCAACCAAAGCTATTCGCAGATCTGTGTTGCATAGACAGCCAAGTAGATACTATTATTTTTTTGAAGTTGAAGTGTTTTGTTTAGCATTTTTTAGCATAGGTTCCTAAGAAAACAAGACTGGCAGTCGTGCTGTCAGCCCACACTTCCCACTCTAGCAACCTTTGACTCCACGGGCCATTGAAAACCTTATTTGAAAGAAGGATTTTAGGCCTCAGAAACATGATGCTCTTTCTGTGTGTAATGAAAGCAGGCAACTGAGTGGAGGAAGGAGACTTTTCTCTGCCTGAGTGGGGTGGAGGGAGGGGGCAAAAGAGCGACTTCAACCCTTATTAGACCCTGGAGAGTCTCTGGAGCAGCCCTTGAGCTATTCTGGTGTTTGGAGACAGCCTTCTTGTGCACCGCTCCTGCTGGAATAACCTGCTAAAACAGAGCACTTCTGGAGATTTTTGGTTTAACAAGGATTAGGTGAAATCATCTTCCCCACACCTCTGGGGAGCACACACAGGAGCTTAAATGCCACACAGTGCTGGGTGAATCCTCAGCCTCCAGAAGATCCAGACCAGAGGGAGGTCAGAGATGCCACCAGTTCTTCGGGGTGAGCAGGCACAGTTCCAGCCCGGATCTGTGCCCCAGGTGCCCATGTCCCACCAGGGAGATCCGCTGTTGCAAAGGCTCTTCCAGCTGTGGAAGTCAGTGCTGGAAGAGATTTTTTAAAAAAGACATTAAAAAGAAAATGCAAAAACCCCAATAATCCATCTTGTTTTTGGGCTGTGGATGGAGGAGAGCATTTCTCAGAGCCTCAGCTGTGAGCCACCCGGGCAGGCAGATGGAAAAGGTCAGCACCAGACCTGAGCTCGCTTCCAGCACAGCATTTGTGGTTTCCTCCTGAACACTCTGGGTTAAATGGGCACCTCTTGTTCGTGTGGTGCTTTTCAACTGGTTTTGATCTGTGGACCCATGTAGAGGAAATGCAGCAGGTCAAATACTTTGCTGGGTTTTGGGGAGTTGGGGGGGGTTGTTGCTTTTCACAGAAACCCATGGGACACGTGGATTAAACAAGTTTCCTAGTGGTCTGGAAAGCAGATTTGCAGATTTTTTTGGTAGGATAAGAAAGAAGTCGGAGATCTTTGTTCAGCCTCTGCTGAAGTGATGTTTTTCATGAATAAAGTCATGGTTTGAAGGGAGAAAAAGTGGTTTATGTTTTGGGTTTTTTCCTTCAGCCTTTAGGACATGCTCTTTATAATCAGCTGAAGTTTTGAGGGGAAAAAAAAATGTGGAAATTTTCATTCCAAAAGGCTGAAACCAGTAAACATCACAATGGTTGAAACGGGTTTTTCCCAGAGTGTTTCTTTAATGTAACATGTGTTTCAGAAGTGACGTGATTTCACAGGCTGTAAAACCAGCAATTGGTCTCATCAAAAAGACATTGCTTCCAGTGGGAATATTTTTAAGGACAATGGTCTAACTGGCAGGCTGACCTCATTGTAAACCTTTTTGGGTTAGAAAATAGGAAGTGGAAAGTTTCCTGTTGACTGCAACCAGCTTTGGCGCTGGGTGAGCGAACTGCAGCGGAAAGATTTACCGGGGTGTTAAAAAAAGGGGAGTGGTAATTCCCTGCTGACACCAGGAATACACCCCACAGGTATGGAAAAACCAGGGTTTAGGCTCTTGTGGTGTCTGCTGTGGTGTGGAGGCCACGTCTGATGTGATGTTTCTCTTTCCACCCCTCAGTGCCATGGCCACCTACTCTGCCACGTGTACCAACGCCAGCCCGGCGCAGGGCATGAACATGGCCAACAGTATTGCCAACCTGAGACTGAAGGCAAAGGAATATAGTTTACAGAGGAACCAGGTGCCCACAGTCAATTAACGACTGCAGGCAGCTGTCTTGCAGAAGGAGAAAACACAGCAGCACCCGTCCTGCTTCGCAACTTGTCTGTGCTGAAAGAAAAACAAAAAAAAGAAAAAGAAAAAAAAACATAGAAAAGAAAAAAAAAAAAAGAAAAGAAAAAAAGCCAACCCTCACCCAGAACTGAACGTGGGGAGCAAACCGAACCACCTGTGAGTGCCAAGGTTCCTCCTTCCTTTTGGGATAATGCCACCATATTTTTTTCTTGTTATTGTCGGGTTTATTGCTTCTGCTCAATATACTACGAGCTTCTTCAGTAAAGGACAGTCTCATCCTTGTTGGTTTCCAGTTTTTTTATGGAACTGCAAAAAGAAACCTCTGCCGATCTCAGCCCACGGACAAGTCCCACCACCACCATGCTGAGATGCAAAGCTTGCTCCTCTCCCCGCTGCCCCAGCTCACCCTAGAAGAATTTATTTGGTCACTGCTTTCCGTTATATCCACCTGACCCTCATCCCTCCAGTCCCTTGTGCCGCAGAGGCAGCACATTCCTGTAAGTCTGCGAGAAGCCCATTAATGCAAGGAGATGGATTCATCCTGTCTGAGTTGCCTGGAAAACCTCCCTGGGCTCTGCAGAGCTCTGTTGTTTTGCTGAGTATTCCCGGCACTGCTGCCTCGAAAAGCCAAAGAAGAGAGAAAAGCCAACGTGGGTGTGTGAGCAGGGGGAGTGTAGCAGGGGGATCTCTCTGTAGTGCCAAGAACAGGACTGTCAGGACACTCCTTTCTGTGCCTTACAGTTTGTGCCACAGGGAAAGGCGTTGTCCAGATGCATTTGTTTTATATATACTGTATATATTTATATATATAAGATAATACATGCAAGCTTGGTTGGTGTTTTTTATTAAACAAAATAAAATCCATTGAAAATGTTCAGGATGTTTGTGCTGCGTCCAGGTTCCTGGAGCTGTGCGTTGGAATTCCAGCCACAGCCTCTCTCACCCCTGTCAGAGCTCTTCCCTGCAGCTTTGGGTGGCTCTGGAAAAGGCAGCTCACGTCCCCCTGTGAGAAACCCCAAAGAAGTGGTGCTGGAGAGAGCCACACTCCTTTGCAGGTTTTCCCCATGGGCAGCTTCACAGAATACAGCAAGGATCTCTTCTCCAGTCAGACAGGTTCATGTGGCTCTTGGGAATGCAAGGACATCCCAGGGAAAGTCTCTGCCACCCCTCTGAGCACAAGTGATGTCTCAGCAGGGAGCATCCCACCAAAGATCCCATTCCCATAACACTGCTCAGTAAGGCTTGTCCTATAACCTTAACCATTTTCCCTACCTGCTGTCCTCCCTCTGGGCTCTGGAGACATAATTGGGACCTAATTTATTTATCTCCATGAAGAGTAGAGGAGATGCAGCCCAAAAGGGATTTCTTCCACACAAGCATCCTGAGGAAATTAGGATCTGTCATGTTGCTGGGGATGCCCGCCTCTCACATTTGGGGGAGGAGGGGGTTTATTTATGACAAACAGCACTTGTGTCCAAACTGAGATGGACTTGGCCATGGAATAGTCCCACTGAAGGCAGCAGAGCTGCTCCAGGCTGGACCATAAGGGAAAGAGAATGAAGCTCAGTCATGAGAGACACGTCTGGTAGAGCGGCTCAGGTCCCCATCCTGGTGTTTGCTGCAGACACACTGGGCATAGGTACATGTCTGACAGTGGGCTTTGATAGACTAAAACAGCGTGTTGCAGGAAATGAGAAATAAATCTCTTTAAAGTGTAGGTGAAAATTAAACTGGCAGAGGATGAATGGAAATCCAGCCAAAATATTTGAGCTAGCCCTAGGTAAAAAGCCCCAAATCCAAACTGGAGTAAGTTGTGCCTGTGATTGTGTATGTTGCTGCTGGATTTTTTTTCCTCCCTGTGTGGGTATTTTTGAGATTAAAAAAAAAACCTAATTGTGATCAGGACAAAAAGCTGAAAGTCACAGGCAGAACACCAGGTAAAGGGAGGCTGGGCAAGCACTGTGTTTTAAGAAATCCATTATGTTCTGTTTGATCCCTTTTTTTGGCCTTCTGCAGCCTGGAGAACCTAACGTGTAAACCAAAATATTTCTATCATGATTGGTGTGGGTCCAGCTCCTAGAGCCAAGCGATCATGTTGGAAATCTCAGCCTTCACTTAGAAACCCGCTCCTGCTTCCTGTGCCTACACAAACAGACAAACTATTGGAGAATGTGGTCAGGAAGGACCCAGTGCCCTACTGAAAGGCTGAACTGGTTGTTGAGTACCTTAAGCTGGTGCTCTCCACTCTCCTTGCCTTGCTGCCCTCCTCCACAATCCACCAACGTCCCAGCAGTGACAGCAGCCTGGGTGAACTCCCCTGTTTGTGGCCTGAGCTCTCACCCTGGAGTTTCAGCTCTTTCCTTCAGTGTCTTGCAAGCCTGCGGCTTTCCCCCAGTCTTTGCTCACCTTTTTTGCAGTAGAAAAACCACTTTGAGCAGCTCTTTTTGTTGTCTGTGTATGGACGCCTCTTTCTGAGGTTAGCAAGGAGACAGTTCAGGGAGTGTGGAGCTCCTGGTGCCCCATTACCCATCTGTGGACCGAGGTCTCCATCCCCACACTGTGATGTTTACATGAAGGGGCTCATATTAACACCTGTAAAATCCCTTTTTCAGCCTCCTGACTATTTGTGGGAGGAATCGAATTGTCTGGCATGGGGCTGCTCCTGCAGGGAGGCTGTGGAAGCTTTTGCACTTCCAATTTGGGTTGGGTCTTGCCTTGGGCTGGGCTGCTTGGTCAGGGCTGTTGTCAGTTCAGGTGAGACCTTTGCACCCCCTTTGGGCTGGGTGATGGGGGACCCAATCTCGCTTTGTTTACATGGATTTACTGAACAGAGCCCAGCTGGATGAACAGACAGCTTTTGGTGTTTGTTTCTGCATTGCTGGTGACCTCAGCCAACAGGCAGTGTCTTGTTGTCGATCAAGCCAAAGTGGAATTTTATGGTTGTGTATGTTTGATCTGTATTTTATTAAACCATGTAAATACACATGCAAATCAAGGGCCTTATCCTCAAAGCATGGAGTTCTCCAGGGTTTCAGTAGATTTTCAGTTGTAGCGCTAGGAAGTTGCCATGGTTACCAGGGTTATCACTAAATTTGGGTACCATTCAGGGGAGAAAATGTGTCTTGAGGCACATCCTTCTCGCCTGCTCAGTACAAACACTGTTTTCTCAGGCTCCCCCTTTCTCAACAGAGAAATCCGTGACTGCTTTCCTCAAAGCGGGAATTCTGAGCATGACAGGGATGGATGATTGACGAGGCTGTTGGAGCTTGACGCGTGAAGCCACGGGATTTCCAGATGGAAGTGTATCCTGTAAATTATCTCTTGCTTTGTGATGTAAAATGTACAGTGTTTGCACTAGAATAGAAATGACCATTTTCAATAAAAGGGGGAGGAGAGTCCCCAGTCCTTTCTGTGAGCTGCCACATGTGTCATGTGTTGCTGCCCTGGGGTGTCCTGCGGTGTCAGCTGGGGCTGGGAGGTCTCTGGAGCCTTGGAGGAGGGGACAGGGGGACTGGAGACAGTGGAGCTGGGCTTGGGGTCAGGCAGCTGCAATGTAAGGCAGGAAACACCTGCAAAGACTTCTCCTGGAAGAGATGGAGTTGAGGAAGAGTCAAGGCTCAGAGGGTCATCAGGGCTAATTAGTGCAGGCTATTAAGGTAGGGGTGGGAGGGGTGCTGTGGGGGCTGGTTTTGTCTCCTGAAGGTACGAAGCTGGGCTGCAGTTGGTGAGTTGTGCCTCAGTGCTTCGGTCTCTGCTGGGAGCTGCAGTTGGGTGGGGGTCTGGGGCTGGTGGGCTTCTGCAACTTCCCTCCTTGGTCACTCAACAATTAATTCAGATTTGAGCCAGCTCCAGCTGTTGGGAATCTGGAGTGTGTCTGGGTTGGCCTCCTATTTCCCTGCTGATCTGCCTTCTGACCCTCCATGGGCACTTAAATTCCAGCAGGGCAGTCCCCAGAGAGACCCCGTTATGGGGAGATGGGTATCTCTGCAAGGTCCTCAGCAGTCAGCCAAGCTTGCATTCCTTGCAAAGCTGATTATTCACCCCTTTGAAGCTGAAATAATAATAATAGTATCACACTCTTGCTTGTTATTTCTTGGTTGCCAAAAGAAGTAGGCTTGTAAATAGCATCACTTCCAAGTTGGTTTTGAGCCTGGAGTGGCTTGGAGCAAGTTGAAACAAGGCTGGGATGTCCATCCAGACCTGCAGCCAGCTCCTCTGAGCTCTGTTTGGGCAGGTGTCCATCTCCTGGCCTGGCACTGCTGTGCTGTGGCTCCTCACCTGATGGCTCCAGCTCGCAGTTTGCCTTGGATTTTCCAGGAGGATCACAAAAAACTATGGCAGGAGCAGCGTGTGGCAGCCTGCCCTCACACAGGCCTGCACTGCAGGCGTCTCCTGAACACAAATTGCTCACACATAGTGTTCCCACCATGGCAGCAGACACCTAATGGACCTGGGCTTCTGTTTTATGGGAAAGTCACATCTCCTGCTCACCACCCGGTGACAGAAAAGCCCCTGTGTGTCTCCCTGCCTGAGGGTTTGCCCACAGGGGCTTTGCTACTCACCCTTCCCCACTTCTGCCCCTCCAGTGAGATCCCAGGTGAGGAGGAGCAGATGCCCAGCAGCTTGGTTGGGCTCTGCAGCCTGGATTTGGAGCTTAGCTCTGCTCCTGGGCTCACCTTCTTGTCCTTTGCAGCTTCCCCACCAGCTTCTTTCCAGCCCCTCGGCTGCCTAGAGCACCTCTTACTTTGTCATCTTCTCATTTTACCATTTTCTTTCAGCCAGCTGTGGCTCCAGTGGGTTATTCTGTGTCTCTGCCTGTTCAGCAGATGTGATGAAATCACATGAAGCAGCAAAATTCAGCAGAAGAGAAGGAGTGGGGAAGCCCCATCTCCTTGCACAAGCCAGGAGGACCTGTGTCTCCTACCAGCAGATGTTCAGCATATGCAGTGTGCACTCAAGGGTGTTCACAAACTAGGTCTTACCCAAAAAAAGTCTCTGGGAGGGAAGGCAGCCAGGCCAGCAATCACTTTTGGGGGGCTGGAGAGGACCATGTGCTGTGTCCTCTGCCTGGTGGCTGCTCTGGGGCAGGAGGGCATCTCTGGGGCTGCTGGCATCGGAGTGCCCTGGGTGGGGGAGCTCTGGCGAGGTTGTGGCATCGTCCAGTGCAGGTGTTGATTCTGAAATGGCATTGAAATGTAAGGGAATGTCCTTTTCCGAGGTGGGGCCGGGAGATGGCTGTGCCTTGTCCTGCCCTGAGGGCAGTGCTGGGATGGCCCCAAGCTCTCCAGCTGTGAAGACAAAGCTCAAGTGACTTTGGTGGGGCAGGGGGATCGACCTCGCCCTGTCATGGCAGGGAAAGGTGCTGTGGGAGCTAACAGCAGGCTGAAGGATGACAAATGGCAACCAGCACTTTATAATATCTCATCCTTTATTTTAATGGCTTTTTTCATGTTAGAGTTTTATTCTTTCCAGTGTTTTGGTCAAATTTTGCTCTCTGTCTAGCTGCAGTCCCTCAGCAGGCTCGGGCAGACACTGCCTGTCCGGGTGGTGCCAGATGTTGTCTCACAGCTGCTGTTTTCCAGCCCAGAGGTGGTTTCGGAGCAGGGCCAGGTGGAGCCCTCCTTTCCAACGGGAGGTGCTAAAATTAGCCAGGCTATAAACCCATCTTGGGACACCACAGAGCACCACATTTCAGTGGCCACGTGCTGGGGTCTGCCCCGCTTGCCCAAAAAGCTGCTGCATGAAGGACATGAGTGCTCCTCCATGGCCACCCCCCAGGAGCAGAGGAGGTGCTGAGCTTTCCTCAAGGTAAGAATGAAACCTGGGGGTTTCTCAATCACCAGGGGAGCAGCTCAGGTGAGAGCTGTCCTGCCTGGGAAGTGCTGCCCAGCACGGATGGGCCAGGTCCATCCCATGCTGGAAGGAGGTGACTCCCACAGCTCCTCGGAGGGGTGGGACAGCAGCACCTCCCCGACCTGGCTGCAGGACAAAGACCTTGTGGACCATGCTAAGTCCTTATCTGAGAGGCCAGTACAGCTCTCCTGGCTGGCAGAAGATTTGTTGCTGTGGCTGGAGGCTGTATCCAAAAGCTGGTTGAAAAATGGACTTTCTTTTCCTGTGGCAGCTTCCAAGATTTGCATATTTGACTCCAGCCCAAATCGGGCCGAGGAGTGGAAATCTCTAAAAATACTGCAAGGAAAATGCAAATATGCACAGGCATGGCAGGAGAGCTGACACGATAGATCTTCCAGCCTTACTGAAGTGGAACATGTTGAGCTTTTGGAAAACACACTCCAGGAAAACTGTTGCATTTCGGCAGTGTCTCTGTGCCCCAAGGGAAGTGTCCCAGCAGGATGCTCCACATCCTGAGCTTGGCAGGCTCTAGGCTGTTTTCTGTGTCATGGCCAGTTCTAGGTGCACAGTGAGCCAGCCTGGGGCATGGATCCTGCCCATCATCTTCACAGTATGGTGTGCACAGAACAGAACAGCTTTGCAAATCCAAGGACAGCCCATGTGCCTGCTCCATTCCCATCACCCAGCTCTTTTAAGACCTTGATGGCCCCACAGTGATGTCCAGATTGAGAATTGGGGCAGGAAGAGCAGAAATCCAGAAGAATGGGCTGCCCAAAAGCACAGGAACCCAGGCTGGGAATCATGGGGATGTGCTGACTGCTTATTTTGGCAATGCATGATGCGTCTTTTTTTTTTTTCCCTTTACAAGCCATTTGTCAAGGTGGGGTTTCACTGATGGAATGCAAATGTCCAAGAAGATTTCTGAGGTAAATGGGAGAATCCTTCCAACACAATGGTGCCTGTCACCTGAGGCCAGAGGTGAAGGTCCTGATGCAGCACTGATGCATTTCCTGCACCGCAGGGTGATTCTCCCTCCTCAGTCGTGGCCAACCTCGCTACACCAAGGACAGCTTGCTGGCCAAACAGGGACATTTTTGAATAATAAATAGTAATAATCTGTCTTTGATTTCACCTCCCTTTTCCTAGTGATGAATGGCTTCCATCACAGCGTGTGGAGGAGAAGCAGCTGCTGATGGGGGGCAGGGTGGCTCCTCCAGGGTTTATTGTTTTAATCATGGCCTGAGTGAAAGTGACAGCCTGAAGATGAAATATCTGCTGAAAGGAAATCATAACTCTGGGTGACTCCACTTAGCTCCACGCCTATTAAGAACTTATTTTTGTTGGATACTGAGGAACATGACTTCAACCAACTATGCAGTTAAATGCTACTTCTGTCTGTGTTAATGCTGTTGGGTTTGTTGTGTCTCTGGTGCCCCTGTTGGGAGTCCTTAGACCCACCCGGAATCTTCTGTTGGAGCCTCTCCAGCCTTGCCAGGTACGGTTTTTGGGGTGGATCTGGAACAGAAGGTGTGACACTGAGTGGGGTTTTAGAATCCCAAAGGAGAGAAGGTGGAGAAAATGGTGGGCATGAGGTCTGCTCCCTGTTCCAGGGAAGGACCCTCCCAGGGGGGCAGAAGGATGCCAGCAAATGGGAGGGGTGCCCTGGGTGACACCTGGGCAACTTGCACCCTCCTGGTGACCATCCTCACTGGACACCTCTGTCTGTGCCCAAGCTCTCATGTCCCTCTCTGGATGTCCAGATGCTCAGCACAACAAAACCCTGCTCTGCCCCCACTGCTGGGCCACCACCAGCACCAAAATGTGTATTTTGGGGTACACAGGGTGCCCTGATGGTGATGGTCTTGGTGCTGGGTGCTGTGAAGCTGTAGATGGAAGGACAGCAAAGAAGTTGGTCTACAGTGGTGTCTTGGGGTGATGTTATGATAATCCTGTATTCCCTATCATTTACATATATGTTTAGAAGTGTGGTCCTGTAGCTTTAATTGCATCCAGCAGCTAAGAGAGACTCCATGGCCGTCCCACTGCCCCACCACCAGACTGGGGCTCCTGCGCATCCTCTCGCCGTGGCACAGATGGAGTTAAACACTCCATGTTGCTGCAATGTGTTTCAGCTGGAGCATCTTGTATCCAAGCACCAGGAATATGGGAGAGAACAGTTAAAATTAGCGTCTTCCAACGTTCCTGAAAAAAAATGTTCTCATGTGCTCTGCTGGCTGCAGCTGCTGTTATGAAACAAAACATTTCTCATCAACAATTATTAGCCTTGGAGCCGGAGCTACGATGCTGTTTATTACAATAAGAGTGGTTATAAAGAATGGAACAGCATTGGAATAGAAAAATCAGCAAAGTTATTGCTTTCCTGATTAAAAAACCCACATCATAGGCCGCTAATGGCGGTAAGAAGTTTTCTCTCCTTCCCTGGATGGGAACCCTGGCACAGCCTTCACACTGGGGTTGATCTTCAGCCCCTGATGGAGCTGCTCATGCAGAGGTGAGTCCCACAGAAGAGCTCTCCCTTCCAGGGGCTGGCATTGCTGCATGTGTGAAACCTAAAGTGAATTTTGTTGCATGTACTGGCTTCATTGAAACTATCAGGGAGAAGATGCTGAACAGTAATGCTGCTTTCTCTCTATGTTTTTTGTTCACCTTTCCTAGCTAACAAAACAAAACAAAACAAATAAAAAAAACCTGTAGGGAAGTGTTAAGAGAAGAAAAAAAATAGTATTTTCCTGGCCAAAAAATACACTGAACAAACACAGCTAAAATCTTTCAAGATAAGACTGAGCACGTAAAAAACCCCTCCAAAACTCCTATGTTATGCACTCAAATGTTACTATTTCAGTGAATTCTGACAGGCCCAGTTTATTTGATGCTGTGTGATGCTGCATGTGCTTGTTTTTCCTGGGACACTGTCAAGGTATGGGTCATTAAAAAAGCAAAGCTTGAAGACGCTGGTGTGCTGGCCAGGATGGCAGCAGGGCTGTCCATGTCTTGTTATGAATGAGTGGCACAGAAACACACCCTCGGTTATTAACGGCAATTCCCATGAAAATCGTGAGCTGGATGGAGCCAGGTGTCAAAGTGGGGTGTGTCACTTGTGATCCCAGGGAACTGCTGCTCCTGGTGCTGCCAGAGCCTGCTTGGAGCAGCTGATCCAGGAACTGGGCAGCAGGGAGGGAGATTTTTAACTTTTTGATACCTTTTCCCAATTTTTTTTTTTTGTTATTCATGGAGGCGTTAATTGCTCTACTCCATCTCTCATCATCTCAGGAATGTCTGTATCCATCCTGATGTGTGGGTGTATCCAATCATACAACAAGGATTTTTCTCCCAGCTGAGCTCTGACACCTGAGTGAAGGCTATCTGAGTGTCTGGAAAATTCTGCAACTAATAAATGCTACTCTCAAGCCCAAGGGTTGTTGAATAGAGCAGCCAGAGTAAGTCCTGGTCTCTTCGTGACGAGGCTGAATCAGTCACTGTGCCACTTCCCTACAGGAAAAGCTGTGCTGTTGTTTGCACAAACAAAGACCAAACTCATCCTGATAACTGCCAGGAGTGAGACATCTAAAGCTCATTGTGTTCTCATCAAACCTGCCCTGTTTTATTCAGTCCCCCTGAGAGCTGGAAAGCAGAGGTGATGCAGCTCCCAGCACTGATCCTTCAGGTCAGCAGTTCGAATTCTCTGCTCTGGAGCCTTGTTTCTCCCTCCAGCACCTGCTTCTGGCAAAATCAACCACTGCAATATGGTTATTTTAATCACATGAATCTTGTTGGTGATCTATGTCCAGGCTGAGACCCAGGAGGGAACAATTTCAACCCAAAGAGATTTGTCTTAGGAAGGAAGGACATTTTCTGTTGGAGCTTAAAGAAAAGCAATGTTCCAGAGCTCTCCCAGCAGAGAGAAAGATCTCCTGAACTTGCTGGACACGAGGATTTGTTCCTAACCAGCATTCCCTGGGAAAGCCCAGACACAGGGGACCTCTCAGACCAGGAGTGCCCTGAAAAGTCACCTGCAACACTGAATTTATGTTTGTTTGCGATGCAGCTTGTCCCAAACTCTCACAGTTTGCACTTAAATAGCAGAGTCATGAATGTTTGGCATGCTTTTGGGATATATGGCCCCTCTCCATCTCTTGGGAGGGGATGTCCTGTTTCCCCACTGCTGCTTCCTGGGTTTCATCCCTGCTCCAGGCATCCTGCTGCTGCTTCCAGGCTCTCACTGCTGGCTGGTTGGGACCCTTAGCAAGGAAGCATCACGGTGACCCCGGCACTTCCCAGAGACTTCACAAGGTGGGTGATGGGGATGGGGTTTCCTTTCCCCTGCCTGTCACATTCCAAAACGCTTTCCATCACCAGGCAGCTCCCTTAGCCCTCGTGTTTAGTTTTATTAATGGAAAACACTAGCAGGGCAGTATGTCAGCAGGCTGCAGCACTCCAGGACCGGCCTCTCCAAGGGATGGTCCTGGAGCAGGAAGATGCAGCGATCTCTGTGTCCCTGACAGCCCCTCCTGTAACCCTGCCTGCAGCAGGGCCTATAAATCCCTCTCTGATTGCTGATGGGACATAAATCTACCCCAAACTGTGATACTTACCAAGCATTATCGCATTATTGAGCCATAAATCCCCCATCAGCTTAGGGAAATGTCTGTGCCTATCGAGCTAAACAAGTCAAGGCAGCTACTTAACTATTCCCAAGCATCAGCCTATTAAGATGCAGGCGAGGAGCAGCTCGGAGATATTTTCTCAGCAGTCATTTATCACATTTGTACAAGTCATGAACAGCTCCAGGGCTTTGAGCTGTGCCTTTTAATTTCCAGAAATGGAGGCATGGCCAGGAAGAGCAGATACAGGAGCATCTGTTCAGGTGCAGAGGGAGGAGCTGGGGCCGCAGCCCAGTCGCTGCAGAAAGGACCATTTTTCTGCTGCAGGCAGGTGGTGCTGTGCCATTTGCAGCTTTCACTGCTCAGGAACAGAGGGGCTTCCCAGGAGGGGAGTAAAGATAATGTGCTTGGCAAGGGGGTGCATTTGTGAGAAGCCGGCAGCTCCAAAAACCCAGAGAGGTACAAGATGAAAAGCCACGTACTGATATGGTGGAGTAACAAATTATGGAGCTTTTTGACAGCCTGGGTAGGAAAAAACAGAAATAAAAGCCTTTCTGTGCCAATATTTTACCATCTCAGGCTGCAAACGAATCCTTGTCTTGATCTGGAAGAGTCATGAATCCACCCACAGAGCCAAGGGCAAGGATTTACAGCATCTCCTGCCTGGTACCCTCTCCTTCAGCAACTGCAGCATGGTGCCTTTCCCTCATCTTGGGCGTCTCCCTTGCTTCTCACATTGGCTTTTCTCGCCGTGGAAGCTGGGTTTTCCCCCTGCTGAAGCACAGGAGACGCTGTTATTCTGCATCAGCCTTTTGACCCACCGAAATCCTGGGTGCTGCTGGTGCCTGGCTGTGGTGAGGGATTCCCTGGGAGCTGATCCTTCTGCAGGCGGTGGAAGCTGAGCCAGGGCTGCAGAGCCTCGGAGTGCAAGGAGCCAGGGAGATCTCCCTTCAGGAAAATGAATCAAAGCCGTCACCAGCTGGGACAACCCTACTGCGTCGGGTTTGCTTGGGGTCCGGAGAGGGGGAGATTTCCACCCCCGTCCCTCCGGGACACGAAGCCCCACGATGTGGCTGCTCCAGCGGCTGTTTCTCCGTGTGACAGAGGGCAATGTCAGCACAGCTGCTCTGCAGGGTTTGTGGCACTCGGTGACGCAGGAGCATCGCAGGGGCCGGCGCCTGAGTCAGCACCCAGCGCTGGGACCGTGCCCGAGTTTGTGTGAACTCTGAACCTCCAACAGCCGCCCGGCCGGGCTGCAAATCCCCCGAGCAGCTCTCCCAAGGATGCTGATCCTTCCAGAGTAAGCTGGAGCTGGAAGGAGAGGGAGAACAAAGTCACCTGGCTGTCAGTGCTGTGTGGACCTGGATGGAGTGACCTCCAGGGGGAGGGACCAGGAGATGCTGTCCCTGGAGAGTCTCCAGGGCTGGATTCGGGACTGGGACTATCAGCTGCTCAGGATGTCTCAGGGGAGAAAGCAGCATCCTATTAGGAGTCAGCCTATCCCATCCCATAATTTCAAAGTGAACACTCGCACATGTAAGCCATCAAACCCAATAAATGCTTCTCTTTCATCTCCAGTGATGCTGTGCTTCTCTCAAAAAAAGCATTTGCAACATTATTGGAAGATCTCAAGAGGTCAACCCATCAGTTAACCTGCTCAGTAGCATGTCCAAAATATGCAGGGCCAGGTAATCAAAACATTTTGTGAGCTCAGTTGGTGCGTGCAGCCACTCTCCATTCTTGAAAGTGAAAAAGGGCTTTTTTTCCACAGTTAAAAATAAACACAAGGACTGCTGATAACTTAATTTGCTCATGGGGTCCTATCCATTGTCTCACATCCTCCTCTAAAGGCTCTTTAAAGATTGTGGTATAAAATGAAACATTGTGCCAGTGCCCCAAGGGCTCTAGGAAATTGATTTCAAAAGAAGTTTCTCTTGGGAGACAAAGTCCCTCTGAGACAGCGTGGTCAAAAACCCATTCGTTTTGAAAGTGGAAGTTGGCTGTGCTCAACAGGCTGTGAGACAGCAGTCAGAAAACCACTCCCCAAGCCTGGAATATGTGTTAAAAGGAGACACATTGCGCTGCCCCTTGCTCAGAGCAGACCCACAGTGCCAGCACCCCACACGGCACCACGTCCTCAGTGCCCAGCCTGTTCACATCCTCTGGGCAAGCAGCTCCTGTGCTATGCCTGCTGAAGCCCCCCAGACAGGCAGTCTGTACCCAAAATCTGAGCATTGCACCCAGGCCTGAGCTCCTCTGTGGGGCTGCAGGAGAGGCACGGCTGCCCCACTGAGCGGGATCGAGCGCTAGGTCCAGAGCTGTGATCCCAAGCAAAGGAAAAGCCTGGAGGATGTCATCAAATTAACAAACTGAGCAGTTCCTCCTCCAGAAAACTCTGCTGGCTTCCTCCCATCCAGCTGGGCTTTACCCTGTGGGCTTGACCCCTTTCCTCAGGGCAGGGGTTCGAGTGACCTACATCTAATTTCTCACCGCCTTCTGATGAGTGTTTTCATAACGCTTTTCTTCTTCCCAGATTTGGGGACCTGCCAGAGCTCAAATCCTTCTGCTCTTTGACATCTAATTTTGTTCTCCATGGGATATTTCCTGGAGGGCTCATAGGAGTCCTGAGAGAGTCTGCCTGACCCTGGAGCAGGAGGAATTGGTGCTGGCAGGGGTCGTGGTGATGCTTTGTGGCCCTATAAAGGGTTGGCGAGCACCGGAACTGACTCAGCCCTTGCCAGGGATAGCACATCCCTTGGCTGATGCCTCCCAGTGACACAGAGGGACCAGATCAGCTGTGGTACAAGAGGGAAGGAAGGTGGGCAGCGGTGAGGGAGGACAATGGTTCTCCTGCCCAGCTGTGCCTTCCTCTCCCGTGCCAGTGGTTGACCCCCTGGGATTTGATGCAGGATCACGAGTCAGTGCCTGGACCCGGGATGCTCTGGGCTGTGCTGGCATGGGCACAGGGCTGACCTGAAGCCCCTGGAGGCGTCACCAGGGTCTCCTTGAAAAGATGCTGAATTACCTGCAGGAGAATTGGTTGTGCTCTTGATGAAATCCCCTTGGATTTTACGGGGAGTGGAATGCTGCTTGTGGAAAAGAGCCCTTTCCCAGCCTTCTGCCTCTGCTGCTCTGTGCTTGATTTCTCTCTCCATTTTAGTAGACATATGCCCTCCTAACCCTGCCCTCCTGTCCCTGCTGTCTGCCTCCTGGGTGACATTATTTTTGCAGTCTCTGCAGCTGTGCTTCCCTCTGAGCTCCCAGCAGAAGGTGCATGTCCTGGTCCCTGCTTCCCAGGACTCCGCGTTTTCCTCCCAGGTGCTTTTAGCCCAACAGTGTGAAATCCCCGTGTGTCCAGGCTTATTTGACCCAGTCTGGAGTGGTGTGGACTTTTCTCACTTCTGCCAGTTCTGGCAGTGTGCTTGGAGGCTTTGTGGAGCAGAGGGCTCACATGGAGCCCCCTGAGCCTCTTGTGCTGTGGGAAGGCTGCAGCTCTGGACATGTGAAGCACTTTGGGTTCCCCTTTGGGTGATTCATCTGCACTGGCACGGCAGGAAGGCCACCCCTCCCAGCTTTTTCCCTGCCCTTCCCTGCTTTATGCAACAGGAAAGCTGAGCTGTGCTCTGGGCCATGTGTTTGGAAACGCCGTCTTTTGGTGCCTCTGCTCGTTCGACATCTCTGCAGGCTCTTGACGCTTCCCTCGCATCCAAGGGCCTGAGCTGGCGCCAGCAGCCATGCCCTCTGACATGGAAGTGGCCAAACTCCCTTTTTGGTGTCCCTGGCTCCCTTTGATGTGCTGCCTCGCTGCCCCAAGCCTACGCACCCCAAGCCATGCTATTCCCCGAGGTGCACCCCTCTTTCTCAACAGCCATGAGAAACATCCTCCTTGCGGCGTTTCCAAAAGGAAAAATATGTCCTTGGGTGCTGTAAATAGCACGGAGGGATGGTTTCTCATGATCCTGCTAGGGCCAGCGTTTCTGTTGCTTGAGCCTCGTGAGCTCCCTGGGCAAATGTCAGCAGTGAGCCCAGAGAACCATGAGTTTCACACACCCCAGGCACATGTCCTGTCCCCAGGTTGGGAAAAGCGGGGAAGGAAAGTAGAGCAAACCCATTTTACCCTTTCTGGTCCCCTTTCTGCAGAGCTCTACACCTGCACCCCAAGAATGGCTCCCAGCAAGGGTCATGGATGCTGCCTCAATCTTGTGTTTAGCTCCAATTTCATCCCTTTTCAGGAGGTACAGCCTGGTCTGGGAGAGGCAGAGATAGAGGGAGGCTGGGCTGCACTACTGTTGTGACAGTTCCAGGCCACCTGTGTGGCCGCTGGCAGAACAGACCATCCCGAATTCACACCCACGAGCTCGTGCTGTGCAGAGACACAGCAGCAAATCGGGGTCAGAGGTACAGCTGGCCTGGCCAAGGAAAGCACAGGGACACCAAGGGAGCCGTCACTGCCTCTGCAGGAGGGCACTCACCCCTTCCAAAGGCAGCGGCTGTGTGCTCCCAGAGCACCCCAAGTGCAGTCTGTAACCAAACAGGTCCCTTGCAGTGTGTTCCCCACTTCTGAGGCTGCCCTGTGCCCTTCTAGGCTGGCACGGGGAGAAAATTGGCCGGGGGAAAAGGAGGGTATTTCCCATATGGAAATAGGGCCGTACATAGGGAACTTTGCTCCCGGTTTCCATGCTGCTATGAATCACCCTCTTCCCAGCCCTTGGGGGGAATGCGCCACCAGGGGCAGACCTGGCACATGGAAATTTCAGCCCTAAAGTCAAATATTATTTGGAAGCTAATGACAAACAAAATCTATTTTTGCAGTGGTCTTGTTTAAAATATTTCCCCTTAATCCCCTTGAAATAGCAGTAATTGAAAACGGTTCCCTGCCATGCCAGTGCATACTTCTTTAATTATATCCTGCGCTGCCTGTTTCCAATGAAAGGGCCCTATCTGTTTGCACTTACCAGCCTTATGAAAACCAGGCTTGGGCCCAAGTCGGCAGGAGCCCAAAATAAGAAACATTTCCCTCCAGAGGCATCATTTGAGCTAATTAACTTTAATCAGCCCCAAAACATCTCTGAGATTTCTTCCCCCAGTTCCAAGCAGCCCCCAGGGTGATGGTGATGAGCCTTGACTTCCCAGAAATGGTGGGATGGGGGTGATGCTGTCCCCCAGGGGGATGTGGGGTTGTCCCACAGTTTATGGGGTGATGGGTTCAGGTGCTCAGCCAGCGTGGGAGCGGGACAGTGTCTCATCCCGCTTCTCCCACCTTGGCACAAGCCCAGGGACAGCAGCTCCGTGCTGGACCACGGTCAGCTCATCAGAAACCTCAGCCCCAGGCAGGGTTTGGGGGGATTTGGGTGCCATCCCATCTGAGGTAGTGGTGTGGCTCTGGCTGTGGGTGCTGCTGGAGAAGCCCAGACAGTGCCTGGTGCTTGGAACCTGGAGCAGAAGGAAGGAGGGAACAGTAGGTGTCTGCTCCATGTGCTTCCCACTTCCCCGTGTTTGGTGCCTGGGCTGTGCACGGGGTGGGGTTTGGGGCAGAACCACCAGGCTTCCCCATAGCTCAAACCCCACAGCTCCAGGCTGGCTCGGCATCACAGCTGTGGGCACTGAGGATCCTGGGCGTGCTCTGGATCCCCGTGCCCCAGGAGCCTGGAGCTGGGGAAGAGAGGAGGCTGCGTCCATGCAGGAATGAGTCTGGGGCTGTTCACCCTTGTGCCATATCCGTCCCTTGCTGTGTCCGGGCCATTTCGGACAGGAGCTGCATTATTTTGCCAAAAGCTTCTCACCTGCTCTTTAACCTGCACTGTGATTAAGCCCAGGGGGCGAAGTGACCTCATCAGCCCAGAGTGGAGGTCCTGAGGGACTGATGGGCTTCAATTGCCCCAAACAGGCTCACCTGGGACCCCCAAACCACGTTCATTGCCAGGGCCAGGAGCCCCATTTGATGTGACAGTCAGACATTCATATCTTTCCTGAGAATTTTCTCAAGACAAAATTCAATCCTGCACTTAATTCTGAGTAGGAGTGTCCAGTTTGACACACTTTCTACTGAGTTGGGGTTTGTTTTTTTTCTTCTCAAGGATAGGGTGCCTCACCAAGCCTGGGTAGTGTGAGAAGAGCAAGCCATGAAGAGCAACTTCTGCACTGCTCATGGAGGACTCCAGGCTCTTTCTGAGTCTAGAGCGAGACTGAAAAATTCCACAGATAAGTGAATTGATATTTTAATGCAAATGAACTCAATCCTCGAGGCAGCACCTTCCATCAGCTCCTTAAAACCCCTGCAGAGGACGAACCCATCACTGTGTGGGATAGACAGTGGTGCCGCTTAGCCAAGTGCAAGCAGCTTGAGCAACATCTTGTAAGGCTGTGAGAGGTCTTAGGGGATGGGGATAATTTTATTGATTTATTTTTTAATTGATTTATTTTTTAATTTTTATTTCAATGGTTGTTGAGCAGCCAGAGATATAAAGGATCTGCTGGAAGGGAGCAGCCTCAGCAGCAGAAGATGCTGTAGCAGCCCTGGGGGTCCCAGCTCAAACGGGCTCCCAGACACACCCAGGAGGCAGGAGCATTCTGCCACGAGACTGGTGGGATTTTCTGTCTTAGATACCCAAGAATTTTAGGGCTGCATCTGTCAAGGCTCCCAAAGTGCCTGGCTCTTAGTCTCCCAGGCTGGTGATCCAGGAAAATCCAACAGCAGGAGACACTGGCTGTGAACAGAAACTGCTGGTACAGAAAAGGGGGGAAAATATTCTCGTGAGCTTGTTGGCAGGGCATTTAAAAGTAGTTACAGGAGCAGAAATGAGTGATTGCTCACTTTGCTGTCTGCTCCCTGAGCACTTGGAGAGATTTATTGACTGGTAGCAGAAGATCAGATCCCTTCATTCCAGATTGTGTGTGCAACTGAGCACTAATTATGGTTAATGGTTGTACTGAAGTGGATAATTTTTTTTCTAGCATGACAGCAAGAATAATATGATTTAGCAATATCCCTACAGCAAAAAGGCCAGGAACTGTTCTGAGGTTATTTCTGCAAGTTTTGCACAACAGGCAGAGCAATGGCAAGAAGACAATGGGAAAGGGCACTGGCATGGAAAGAAATCAATCCCACTCTTCTGGGGCTTGGGATGGGCTCAGCCAACAGAATTGCTCATCCATCTGGGTACAGGGGAGGTCTTGGGCAAAAAACCACAAGGGAACAACCTCAGCAATGATTTGCCATGCAGAGATATTTTTCTCCAGCTTCCTGGGCTGCAGGGGGCTGAGGTATTCATGGAGCAGGGAGGGATCTGCTCATGGGGAGGCACTGATGGAGAAGTGACAGCCACAAATCCTCTCCACCCAAAACCTGCCAGCTCCTACTCAGTAGATGTGCAGTGGAGAGGAAGAAAAAAGGGCAGAATTATGTAGCTGTGTGGAAGCACAAGTCCCAAAACTTAAGGGGGCTGTGTTGCACCCATTGCTGATCAAAGTGTTTTGCTTTATACCATGAGGAATTCGGTGCTTTTGCCTCAATACCCATCTGATCGTTAGGACTGTTTGGGAACGGGAAATGGGAAGTATGGACAGGCTGTGGGTGTAGAGGTGAGCAGAATAAATAATACAACAGAAAGACATCCTAGCGGTAGGGGTATTGCTTTTGAACATGGGATAAGGGGAAGTCTATATATACATATATATATTTACATAAACCATATAATACATATCTAAATACATAAACCAGCTCAAGGAGTTATGACCAAATAAAACTTGGAGAAATAAATCTACAAGGCAAATAAAATGTTATGTGGTGGGGAAGCTCCTTTGGGCTGATTTTTCCTAGGGCAGCAGTGATTTAGCACCCTGAAATGACAGAGCCAGCTGCAGTGAGAGTGTGGGTATGAAAACCTGAATGCAAGGTGTACTTTTGTGTGATAAGATCTAGACCTTGAATGGCAAAGGCAGTGGTATTTCACCTGTTGATCCAGAGTTTCTCCCAGGTTTCCTGGCACAGGAGCAGGACAAACTGGATCGTGTGTGTGATGTCAATGCCCATTTAAGCATCTGGACGCATTTTTTACTTTAATTACATGCTAAAGTAATTCTAATGTATGACTGGGAGCTATAAATATTCCCGCAGCGACAGCAGGACAGCTTTATGCAAGCCTGGATTAGAGCAGCCTGGATACAAGAGTCACAAGAGGGAGCTCGAGATGAGCTTTAGGCTTTTTAAGGTGTAAATATTTTTTCCCCTTACATCAGGCAAAGAGGCCAGAAATCTCCAGTGTAAAGAAAGGTGATACTCTTTTTTAACAGTTTTTCCCCCAAAGTGTGAGGTCTTGGCTGGACATTGTGCTCCTGCTCTGCCTTGAAAGAAGCACCCAGGAAAGCTTTGAAGATGTCCAGCTTGCAAGAGCCCATCTCTGGCTCCTGGGGAGCACTTCATCCTGCCAGGGTCAGAGTCACCTTCTGCTGGGCACCTCTCTCCCAAGGACAAAAGAGAAAGCTCAGATAATTATCAGGAAAGATGTGATGTTAACGCCACAAAATCTGTTCAGGCAGGTGAGGTCCCAAAGCATCCTGGAGCAGTTTTGTGCTAAAACTTGAGCTGCTGGTGTCCTGTTGCTGAACAAAGGCTGTGTCTGTTCCTTATGCAGAAAAACAGGTCACACCTCGAAATCCCAGCCTGGGACCTCACCAAGAGCTGGGGCCCCCAGCAAGGCTCACACACTGGTGACAGGGGACAGCCCTTTCCCTAGGGAGGTCCCTGACAAAATACCGGCGGGGCACGGGTAGGAGAAGCAACCAGGGGAAAGGTGTTTCATTGAAGGAAGAGCAACCCTTGGGTCAGTTTCCTGTATTTGGGAGCAGATCCCTTGGGTTCTCCATGTCTGCAGCCCCTCTGGCCCCAGCAGAGCTGCAGCAATCGCCCCTTGCTGGACAGAGCAGCGCTTCACCAGGGTTACAGCAAAGGCGTTTCGGACACGAGCCCTTGGGTCTCTGCTCCTCCCAGCTGGGTTACGTAAGGCTTGGAGCAGAGCCAAAGCCAGGTGAACACTGGGCACCTTCGTGCCTGGGGACTGTCCAAGGAAAGGATTATTCCGGGTGGTATCCTGAAAGCCAGGGACCTTCAAGCAGCTTATGCTGTGACAGGGTGGCTGTGGCTTCCCGTGAGCTTTCACCCGATGCTCTCAGCGCTTTCTGATGCTCTGAGTCCTGCCTGAATCCAGGCAGCACCTTTAGAAAACAACACAAGGGGGAGGGGGGAAAAGGGAGTACAGAGAGAGGCTCTGGCTAAGAACAGATCCCAGAGAAGGTGTGGAAATGGACTGGAGGTGTGCAGGACACCAAGCTCCAAGGCTGGCTGGCAGTGTAGGGGAAGAGGGTTAAGAGGACAGATGTCTTTGAGGTAGGTGCAGTGAGATGTGTTATCCTGGTACAGCTGCTGTGTCCAAAAGAGATTTCATGGGGGGCACAAGGGGTTTTTTGTTTGATTTGTCCTTGCCTGGAAAGGTGACTGGTGAACTGTGAAGCTGAGGGTGAGCGATGCCCTCGGAGCTCCCACCTCTGCTGGAAGAGTGTGGATCAGAACAGCTCCCTAGGGAACGGCAAAACCAACTTTCAGGGCTGATGGAGGCTAAAGGAGAGCAAAGAGACATTGTTCCATCTTCTTCCCCATCACAAGGCGTTAGCTTCCCCTTAGGGTGCTCCATTCATCAACCCCGAACCTATTGGGAACAGTCCTGCAGCCCTTTCTTGGAAGGATTTTGCTCACAAACAAAAACGGGGCAGAAGGGTGCAGAAAAGCAAATGAAAAATGGATCTTTAGCTGCGCTCAAGAAAAACAAGAGCTGGCTGGGGATGCAATTAGAGCAGAGCCAACGCGAGGGGAATGTTCTTGTGCCTCACTTTGTGCTGCTCCAGCTGCAGATTTATTGTCCCCCGACCAGCCTTGGCTGCCGTGGCGCTGCTGGCAGCTCCCAGGGGCTCTGCCCAGCCTCCGCACGGGGTGTTTCTCATTTCAGACTTCAGAGATGGCTGAACAATGCAGCTGCACATCAAAGGGCCGAGCAGAGCCCGAGGGATGCAGGAGGAGAGGATGCTCCTTGGCCCCACGGGAGCTGTGGGCGTCTGTGGGGCGCGGGGTCCCAGCGCTCCCAGCTGGGCCAGGGGCGCCTCTGGCGAGTTTGGTTCATCGCTGGCTGCCAGCAGCGGAGCCCGGCTGCAGCGCTGAGCTTTATTGCTTTTTGGTGCAGTGAGGAATCCTTCTGTTTCCAGCTGTTTCAGCTGGGATGCTCCCTGGGGAAGCGTTTGGCTCCTGCTATGGGTGTTGTGCCACATCCAGCCGCAGCGTGAGCAGCACAGCACGTGGGCAAGCTGCTGCCCGGCCCTGCGGCCAGGCTGTGGGCTGAGATTCCTCCAGCTCCTGCCTCAGACAGCCTTTGCAGGCAGCAAAGGGATAAAACCAGGGTTTTTTTCTCTCTGCTTTGCTGCTGCTCCCAGTGGGGAGGTTGGGACTGGCTGCAGTGGCCTCTGTCCACAATCTGCCCCCCTCCCTCCTGCCCTCCCAGGACACAGGAGCCCACGTGTCCTGGCACAGCAGCCCTGGTGGCAGCCAGGGCACACATGGGAGGCTGGGCAGAGCTGTGCCCGGCCCCGGGCAGGCCGTGCCATTGACATCCTGTAGCTCCTGGCCCTGCAGGCTGTCCCCAGCAGGATTCCCATTGTCCTGCTGTGATGCCTCTTGAGCATCTCAGGAGCCACCTCCAGCCTCAGCTGTGCCAGGGCTGCGAGGCAGCTTCAGGCTGGAACATGGCACGATTTTGTAGGTGAGGCTTTTGGTGCTTTTCCCCAACTGTTTATGCTCTTTTGGATGCTGGGAGCCCTCTCTTGTTTTCTTTTTTCTTTCCATCAAAAGCCTGCAGATGTTGAGCAGAACTACTTTTATTGCCACTAGAAATGTGGAAGTCTTTGATTTTATTTTTCTCTCTCTGGGGATTTTTGACCACCTTAGCTTTTCTTCTTTTCTTTGCCTTCCCACACCTGTAGTTCTTCTTTCGTTTGTTTCTCCTTCTTAGAGAGAAAAAAATGCCCAAAATACAGTTTTTTCTCTTTTGAGGAAAACTGCAGCTGGAAAATGATTAGTCAAGAGGTTCATGGCCTTTTCCTCTTTCAGTTGCTTGACATCTGTGTCAATCCAGGTAAATTATTAACTCTTCCTGCACCTTTATTCCCCACCTTTTTCCCTGGGTTGACCTTTCCTATCCCCATGCCAGGGCCAGGAGCAGGCATGCTCTCATGCTGTGCATCACTCCTGGGTGTTGCTTGCTGACAAATCTTTTATTTCATAGAAGTCTTCCTCCAGGTTATAAATAGGAAACAGCAGCCAGTGAGGTTCATCTTCAGTGGGGCTGAGCATCCCCCGGGATCCAGGATCACCTGTGAGCGCTCAGCAGCTTCTCAGATCAATTAGCAAGACAAGGCATGAGCCAGTCAGAGCTCCTCTATCCCATTCATCAGTTCTCATTTGAATTGATGGAGGGGTGACACTGCAAAATATTCTCCGTTATCCCCTACTGTCAGACTGGCCTGGATGGGGAGAGAAAACAAAACTTGATGAACCACCAAAAGCAAGCCTGGAGTTGTAGGGGAGGTGCTGGGGTCTCCACAACCAGGAGTTGTTAAAGCAGGTGAAGGAAACAAGGCGGTCCAGGTCAGGTAGAGCAGCTTTTGGAGGAGATGGTCAGACATTCCTAAGGTCCTTTCCCATCCTGTCTCCTGGGGACTGGTGGAGCTATTGGAGGTGAAAGATCTGCCAGCTGATGTGAGCTAATGCAGCTCCACGGTGCCTGGGCTGGCTCCTCAGCCAGCTACCTCCGAGGGGTCTGAGAGCAGTGCCTTGCTTAGTGTTGGGCGTTTGTCCTCTTCAAATCCCTCATTTTGGGGAATAAATGCGCAAAAGTGTGGGAGGCTGGGGTGGTGCAGGGGCACCTCTCTGCCTGAATTAGGAGTTCTGCCGTGTCCCCGTGCTGGGGGGTGGGAATGCCCAGCCCATCCGCTGGAGATGCTCTCGGAGTGGCAGCAGGAATGGGAAGCATTCCAAATGCCCGGCCTGGGAGCTCTGTCAATATTTATGGAAGGGTCAGCTGCACCGAGGGAATTTTTGAAAGCACTCAAAGGCTGATGGATGACTTCACCTGGTGGCGGTAGGAAGGCGCCTCCTGGTCGTGCCTTAACCACGTGCTCTCCAGACAGCTCCTCCTTGGGATTATTTTGCTTACAAGTTACCTTAACCGTAAGTCCTATCTGCTCTGACAGACTCTCCAGTAGTTATGTTTTATTGCCTGTGAAATGACAGGCACAGACCTCTTAACACTGAGGAATGGCTCAGAAGAGCTGAGAAGGGTCTGAAATCCTTCCTGGGGCCTCTGTGTCATTTTTGGTGCATCTCTCATGGAATGTATGCTTTTATTCCCTTTGAGTCCTGGCACAAGGATGTGGTGATAAAGGGAGGGTGTAAATGTCCATCGGGGTTGGGAAGCTGTGAAATGTGCATTTTAAAACCTCCAAACCCAAGAAGTTAAAAACTGCAGCTCTCCAGGATTTATTAACACAATAGGTTTAACAACAACAGCAGTTTTCTCTTGAGAAATTCCACAGGTTACATGCCTGGAAAACACAGTGACTTATTAAATCTGGTTAGAATTTGCCAAGAATATTGGAGTAAAACACTTGTGCCCTTCTTGTTAACAAGTTAATCCCTCTCCCACAGTCACTCTATAGCCTGTGTGTGCTCCAGTACATCCATTGGGTCTGCTTAACAGTGGTGTCTTTTGGGAGGTTTTGGGAAGAGTTCAAGATATTGAACATCTCTAGCTCAGTTTAAGCAGAAACAGAAGTGTCCTGCCAGTGTTTGTCACTGGAATTATCCTCTTTCTGCTGGGAATATTGAAGTAAACAGGACAACAGCCTGCTTGGGGAGGAGTTTTGTGGTTTTTTTAAGCAGGAAAATGCCTTTTGGACTTGAAGGTGAAGCAAAAGCATTTTTTTAATGGCCAAGACCCAGGCTCAAAGAAATGGAGGGAAAACACGTTTTTCACCAGCAGCTGCTTGTAGCTTTCACTCGTTCATGGATGGCCTTATCCTGCAGCTCTGTGCAGTAAAGAAAAGTCAATTAAAGCCTCTGGACAGTGAGGGGAGGCAGTGATAATGCTGTAGACGGAAAAATGATGACCAGACCCCACATCCCATCCAGTCCTGAGTGTGTGTGGCAGCAGCAGCTGCCTGGTGGGGAGTACCTTGCTTTGCTCGGAGACCTGCTTAACAAGAAACTCCACTTTTCTTTTCCTTTTTATTTTCCCCCTTCACCATGGCACGTGCCAAAAGCTGCTGACACAAACCTAGAAAACGGCAAAGTGGGCTGTGCTGAGACTTGTTTGTGCAGAGATGTGCCCCTCCTTGGCCTAAAGCGGTATTTTAAACAGAAATTGTAAAACTGGTGCCGGAGTTGTGCAGAGGTGAGCTTTCCATCTGATTAAGACTAAATGGACATATTTAGTTGCTTCTTCCTTCTACTTTAAGGATAAAAAGTCTGTTGCAGAGCCCAGGCGTGTGCCACAGTGCTGGGGAGCTTTGCCTCTCAGGGGGACAAGGGGCTTACCGGTGGACAGGCACAGAGAATCCCATTCCTGGTTCTCATCCTCAGCCACCACTGGTTTTTACCTGTCCTGGCTCTTCCTGTGATCCTCCATGACTGACACATCTAACGGGGCTTGTGCCCCAGCATGTGGGGACATGGACAAACTGAGCTGTTTGGTGTCCCAGGCAGCGTGGAGGGAAGGTGGTCAAACAGTTCCTGAAACCTGGTGCCCTCACTTGGCCTGACTCCATTCCTTGGAGAAAGCCCGTTTTTCCCAGCAGCTTCTCTGAGCAGTGGTAGTGGCAGGGTCCCACCTGATGGGGTGACAGCACATCTCTTCTCTGAAACAGGATCTCCGTGCCTCTGGCTGCTCCTGTCTTTGCAACAGCAGAAATTCAGGGGGATGGCTCTGAGGGTACCAAGGGAGGCTCTGCTTGAACGCCAGGCCATGGAAGCTTTTCCCAGCCCTGAGACCACACCTAAAACCCACCAACGTGTTGTCTCTTCTGTTCTCTACTCCATTCTGCGCACCCTGTCCCTGCAGAGAAGGGTCCTAGGTGTGCCAGGGTGCATCCCCTGCCTTGCCAGCAGCAGAGGTGAGTCAAGCAACAAGAATTTTTTTGTGTTTTCCTGATGAGGGCTTTTCAGTGGGTATGTGTGGCATAATTAGAGTAATTGCCTCCCTGCTATCTCATGTCCATCACTTTGTTCTGCACACCTGGCCCAGACCCTTGCCAGGGTATTTGTGGAGGGGAACACCGCAGACCTAAGGCAGATTGCTGAGGCTTTGGAGGTATTTCTGCCCTATATTCATGTGGTATCACCCACTGCATCTAGTTCTGCACCTCTGAACTGGATTCCTCACCAGAATCAGAGCCAACCTAACTGGCAGCAGCTGCAGCAAAGGCATCTGGTCCCATTTCTATACCAGCAGCTCATCTTTGCCAAAAACAACTTGTTCTTTTAGAAAGCTTCCCTGAACTGCCCTCCTAAAAGCACTAGCACCACTCTTGGAATGCTGCCACAGTATCCCTCTAAGTGCAAGTCACTTGAATGCTGCTGGGAAACTCAAAAAAAGCAGAAGTACATAAAGAACAAAATATTTGCCTTAGTGGATTCCCTGCTCTTTTTTGGTGAGTGCTGGCAAGCGTCTTTGCAGCTGCAAGGTTTTGTGCAGCTGGAGAAGGGTCCAGTGGGAGGGAAAGCTGGGAGACAGAGCTTGTACAAATCCCAACAACGTCAAAGATGTGCAAGACTCATCCATTTGCCTTGCTAAACGTGTCTGTTGGCCTCTGCAAATCAAAACACAGGGCCAGAGCAGACATCTCTGTTGGATACTTTATTTACCACCATCCATTCTGCAGACTTTGGGTGGGTTTTTCTCTGCCTCCCTTGTGGACTCCTTGGTTATTCAAACTGCTGAAAGAGCTGATATCAAATCTGGGGCCACTGCCCTGGGATTGTCTTTATCAGTGACAAGGTGAGGCCTTGATGGGGCTGGCAGCTTTGACTGTGTCCCCTGCACTCACTCTGCAGAGCCCTGTGACTCCTGCTGGCACCCCATGGCACAAATACCTTTGTCTTTTTCCAAACACTGGTGTTCCTAGAGACCCAGTCCCCTATCAACGGTGTCTCCAGCCAGGCTGTCCAGCCCTGCAGGATAGCTGGAGGCTCCAGCCACTCCTCCCGCTGCAAGCCCTGTTGTGTAACCACCGTGGGAGTGGGGTGGCTGCCTGCCCTCCCTGCCCCTTGCCAAAGCTCCACGTCTCGTCTATAAATGCGGAGCGAGAGGGGCTCTCTCCCCACGGCAGAGGTGACACAGAGCACAGGAGTCTGGGGCTGGAGGTAAGTGTTCCTGGGGGGCTGAGAAACCTTTCCTTGCCTCCCGACCCCGAGGCTCAGCACTTCTGAGGTTGGCTGCTCTGGGTACTTGCAGGGACAGCGTGGAAAGCGTGGCAGAAACAGGCAGTGGGGGCAGAATCAGTATTTCTTGGGTGTTCTTTGTAGGTTCTCTGCAAGACCGTAGGGAATTGAATAGCATTAGCATATGCAGCTGGGAGGTGTTTGTGATATAAGTTAGCTCCCACCACGCAAAAAAAAGCCTTCCCCCAAGGCACTTAACAGGGAGCAGTTCATGCTAGTGTTTTCTTCAAAGGAAAAAGTCCAGGTTTTATTCCAACCTGGGAAAGCAGATTATTCATTAGGTGTTGCTTTATGACTGAAAGTTGAAATAGTTCTGGAGAACTTGGTGTGTTTTAGAAAATGCTGTGTCCAACCCCATTTTTTTACTGACGACTTTTTTCTTTTTCCTGATGAATCCTCTGTGTCTGGTAGAAGCTGTACCACCCATAGTGGCATCCTGGTATGCTGAATTAATAACTCTGAGGTTAATTCTGCAGTTAAACCCCACATTGCAGCAGCACCCCCAGGGCACCTGGATGGGGATCTCTGCTCTGGCAATGTCCAGCCCAAGCCGTGGAGCCTGTCCATCCTCCCTTGTTTTACTGCCTGGCACTCTCAAGGATTAGGATCCATCATCCCCACCGCAGCCCTGAGAGCTTTATGGGGCTGGATGTTAACCCAGGGGCTGCTGCCTTTCAAGCCCCAGGGTGGAGCTGCTTTCAGCCCTGCAAGACACAAAATCATCCTCAAGCCAAGGTGTGCCACACCTGTAGCCCCTTTATCAGCCTCAACAGCCATGTCGAAGTCAGCATTGTCTTCCCTGGGGATGGGGAATGGGACCCTGTCAGAAATGCACAGACTTAATAGTCCCAGTGCATTTTTTAATTTTTTATTTTTTTTTTCTGAGAGAGGCAGGGGCAGATAGCCAAAGATAAAACACAAATATTTGCAAGCCTGATAAGGCAGGATAGTTTAAACACAGCTTGTAAATAAAAACTGGCAGTGAATTGTGGCTCAACTACATACTTTCAAAGCCAGTTTCCAGGGCAGCTGCAGGGGTTTGGAAGCAGCCCAGAGTGCGCACTGTAAAAGTTGATAGATTTTTAAAATACGGGGCGGGGGAAGAAACTTATGATTTTATATATTTAATCTAACTTGTAAATGAAGAGCCCAGAATGCTGATAAAGGGAATGAAGTCTGGGGGTAGCACATAGAGAAATCCCCTATAGAGGGTGATCGCCATCTGTGGGGTTTCTCCCAGGTCAAGCCCGGTTCACAGCCCAGGATCCCGGTGAGAGCCCAGGGATGAGAGTGGCCGTGGTGGGCGCAGGTGTCAGCGGGCTGGCAGCCACCAAGTGCTGCCTGGACGAGGGGCTGGAGCCCACCTGCTTCGAGCAGAGCCAGGACATCGGGGGGCTCTGGCGCTACACGGTGAGCCAGCGCTGCCTGTCCTCCTTCCCTCGGGAGCCGCAGCTTTGCAGGATGGAGAGCAGGATGGGGCTCCCGTGGGTGTGGAAGGGCTGGGAGAGCTTGCTGGGTGCTGAGCTGTCCTGGCTGCACTCCACGGGGACAGTCCCCACCCCGCTGCAGGGCTGATGGGGTGCCCTGGCAGGAGCACATCGAGGCCGGCCGGCCAAGCCTCTACCCATCGGTCATCAGCAACACCTCCAAGGAGATGTCGGCGTTCTCAGACTTCCCCTTCCCTGAGGATTTCCCAGTGTTCCTGCCCAATGCCCAGCTCCTGGACTACCTCCGGCACTACACTGAGCACTTCAGCCTCCGGGAGCACATCAAACTCGGGGTGAGTGATGGGTGCCCCGCACTGCCCTGCTCCCCACACCTGCTGGGTGCTGGTGGTGACTTTGCTTCACTTCCATGTTTTAGACCACCGTTGTCAGCATCCGTAAACACCCCGACTTTGCCACCACGGGCCAGTGGAATGTGGTCACAGAGGCAGATGGGAAGCAGACATCAGATGTTTTTGATGCTGTTATGGTTTGCAGTGGCAATTTCTCTGAGCCATCCCTCCCCCTGCACTGTTTTCCTGGTACAGTATAGGGCTGCCTGTGGGTACCTGCTTCCAGGGGCTGGGGAGAGAAGATTTTGGGGTTCCTTGGGGGAAATCTTTCCTTTTGTGGCTTCTGCCTTTCCAACCTGCTGGCATGAAGAGCAATACATTCTTGTACTACAGCAGCTTTGTCTATGAGACCCCATTTTGTAGAGGAAGCATCAATTCTTTGTGCATGGGATGGAGGGCTGGACCTCCCTGAGTCCCTGGTGACCAGTGATCTCAACTCCTTGCTCTTGCCATCTGGATTGGCTTTTCACACCAGTTCTTCCAACAAAACCCATAAATTCTCAAGTACTTAAAAGCTTTGTTCCCTTTTCCCCGAGGCATCGAGAGGTTTCGAGGGCAGTATTTCCACAGCCGGCAGTACAAGCATCCCGACCTGTTCCAGGGCAAGCGTGTCCTCGTGGTGGGCATGGGCAACTCAGGAGTGGACATCGCAGTAGAGGCCAGCCGTGTAGCTGCAAAGGTGCCACCACCCAGCCACGCCAGGGGTGTGGGGAGGGGGACATGGGGGACAAAAATGTTTTGTCACCACAGGGACGTGGTGTACAAACAGCCTTTCTGAACCTGAATTTCTTGGTCAAAAATCTATCGGGAAAGCAAGCTGGTTTTCTTCTTGTCTCCTGTTTCACCTCCATCACCAGCAGCCAGGAGGTCTTAAAGATGCTGTTGCTGCTTTTCCTTTGCACAGCTGTCTGCCCCATGCCTCTGTGAAGAAGGAAAAGAAGCAAATTTCTCACCTGAATCACAGATCCTTCTCTTCCAGGTGACCATCAGCACCACTCGAGGAGCCTGGCTGCTCGGGCGTGTGTTTGAGCATGGCTACCCATGGGATATGGTTTTAAACACTCGCCTCATGAGCCTGATCAAAACCAACCTCCCCAGACCCCTTTCACAGTGGTTGATTAATTACCAGGTGAACCAGCGGTTCAACCATGAAAACTACGGCATTCAACCAGAGAAGAGGTACTTGGTGGCTCCCATCCCATGCAGATGGGTTTGGGGGGTGGGCAGGGGGAGATGTTTGGCAACCAACATCAACAAATGGCCAGACTGGGGTGATCTCCAACAGGGAGTTTGTAGCCCAGCAGGACAGTATAAGATCCAGCCCCCTTAGGTGATGAGACATTGAGTATGCTGGAGAAACCTGGGAATGACCAGAGGAGTTTTCCTCATGGGGGTCCCTGGGAAAAAAGGAGAGGGAAGGCTTAAAGCATGGATCAGTTCTGAAAAGAAATTATTTAAAGAGTTATTGAGTGAATGGAAGAAGAAGGCAGGAGATGTGTGTGAATCACTCCCGCTGTGGGACAGGGCGACCTTGGTGAAACGTGCCAGTGTTTGGAGGTGGGAGCAGGGCTGTCAGCTCAGAGAAAATCACACTGCCAGGTCTGAGCTGGTGGGCCCACGGGGAGGAGGAGCAGGGGCATCAGCAGGGTCTGTCTGTGGTCCCTCATTCTCAGAGTCCCTGGCTCTCCACAGCTGCCTGGTGCGTGAGCCCGTGCTGAGCGATGACCTTCCAAGCTACATCCTGACAGGCAGGATCACCATCAAGCCGGGCGTGAAGGAATTCAAGGACAACGCCGTTGTTTTCCACAACTACCCTGAGGAGGAGCCCATTGACATTGTTGTCTTCTGCACAGGCTACAACTTCTCCTTCCCCTTCCTAGAAGAATCAGTCGTCAGGGTGGAAAACAAGCACGCGTCTCTCTACAAATACGTGTTCCCAACCCACCTGCAGAAGCCCACCCTGGCTGTCCTTGGGCTGATTAAGCCCCTTGGAGGCATCATGCCCGTGGCAGAGATGCAGGCACGCTGGGTGAGCCGTGTCTTCAAAGGTAGGGGAGCAAACGGGAGCCCTCCTGTGTCCCAAAATGCAGCTCAGACTGGACATGTTTTATCCATCCCCCCAGAGGGATCCCTGGAGATCCCAGAGCTAAGAAGTTCACTTCAGAGTGGACAAGGGAACATTTTCAGAGCTCAGAATTTCCAAGTTATTTCACTTCAGCTAAGCTACAACAACATAAGTGAGGAAAAAAACCTACTGGTGTTTTGTTTGGGTTTTTAAATTAAAAAAATAATAATAATAAACTCATAGAGGGCTGGATCAGGACAGAGGAAGCTCTGGAGTTTCTCTTTAGGATGATCTTCTCTGGGGCTTGCACAGCCCGTCTGACCCCACATCACCTGCCTGTGCCCTGACAGCACAAATCTGTAAGAGCAGGAACAGGTGTGGGTGAATTTGGAACACTGTGGAGGGCTGGTTTCTGGCAGAATTGCCACTATTGAGCAAATTGCAAGCAATGAGACTTTTCTGCCCTCCCAGGGGCAGGAATTCTTACATTTTGCATCACTAGATGAGTTCACAATTCCCCCTCAGGAGTTAAACTCAGCAGGATGCTCTCCTCTCTCTTCTAGGCTTGTGTCAGTTGCCTTCCCAGTCTGTGATGGAGAAGGAAGTAAATGAACAGAAGAAAAACCAAGTCCGATGGTAAGTCACTCCCCAAAGCCCCAAAGGTTTTTTGGCAGATTGAAAAATCCCAGGAGATTTTGGGGCAGCAACACACAGGCTCATACTCTGTGCCTATTCCCTGCACGTATGGCAGAGGAGAGGGTAAGAATCCTGGATCTTTTACTCATTTGCATCAAGACAATGTAACTTTTGATTTGACACTGATATTTTGCCTGTTGGTGACAGAAAGAAATGAATTCAGGGTTATTTAAGACTAAAGCTTGCTTGGGAGTTGGGGAAGAGCACCAGGATATCCCAGGGACTGCAAGATAAAATGACAGAGAAATTAATGGTAATAAACACAAAGTAATTCAGCTGGGGGGGGTGGGGGAAGCCAACTCACAACCAAGGAGCTGTACACACAAGTTGTCTCATCTCTCAGCATGGAGACCTGACTCAGGTGTCTGGACACACCGGCACGTGGCTCCCAGGCAAAAGGCTAAGAATTCCTAGGGAACGAATGAGACAATTCCAGGAAAATGGATGATCTATGAATCCATGGTTCACTTAAATCACTATAGGAGAAAAGGTATAGAAGAGTGAAACACAGAATTGCACAGAATAGCTGCTGTACAGTACGAGGCTAACTGCATGTAGGTTTTTTCCAGCCTGCTGAAGGTGGCATGTGAAGCTGTGAATTCTGCAGAGAAGGTGAACTGGAAGCAATTCCCCAATTCACCGTGTATTCTTGCAATATTTGGTGGAAATGAACATGAGGGATTCTAATGGTTGCCATCTTTCTTGTGCTGCATGTAACTTCTCTGCAAAAAAGCAAAGGGTTTTGGTTTTTACTTTGTTTTGAAAAGGACCCAAAACTGTTTTGCCAAAGTCTGTTAACAAAGATTCACCAAGGTGAAGGGGGGAACAGGTGCAATTTGTGAACAGGGAAGTGAAAGACTGACTGGCATGAGCCAGCATCACTTTACAGGTGCTGTGTCACGGACAGGATCTGGTTCCCACTGCATGTACATCCAGTCCTTCCCTAAAAAGGACCCACTTGTGCTCCAGATACAGTAACAACAAGGATGCAGAGGACCTGCACTCCTCTCAGCCCTGCTGACACCAATCTTTGTCCTGCCTCTTTTTCTTCTCTGATTCATTCAGGTTTGGTCTGACCTTTGACGAAGTGCTCAAAACCGAGTGGCTGAGCTACCTGGACACGCTCGCCTCCTTCATCGGTGCCAAGCCCAGCGTGCTGGGGCTGCTCTGCACAGACCCTTGGCTGGCCCTCACCATCTTCTTTGGCCCCTGCTCCCCCTACCAGTACCGACTGGGGGGTCCTGGGCGCTGGGAGGGGGCACGGCAGGCCATCCTCACCCAGTGGGACCGTGTCCTGAAGCCCACGAGAACACGAGTCCCTGCTGGTTCCTCCAGCTCTTTCCCTTCTCTCCTGACTGTGGTGGGGTTCCTCCTGCTCCTGGCTGCTGTGATTTTTGGTTTCCAGTAGCTTTTAGAGCCTATCTGTTTTGTTGTTTGGTTTTTTGGGTTTTGTTTATTCTTTTTATCCTGGGGGATGTTACCTTAGGTCAGACAGTTCAACAGCGTGCCATGGGACCATGGAGAAGGATTTCAGTAGATGGCAACAAATTTTAATCCACAACCTGCAGCACAAACCTCTCTCTGTTCCAGCTCACCCCCAAGCACAGCTTTGCAGACCTCAGTAGCCAAAAATCCCAGTGAAAGGGCACTGGTTGTGGTGGTTTGTCACACCTGAGTCTTGGGCAGGTACCCTGTGGTCTGAGCACTTCTGGCTTTTCTTCCCTGCATGCCCCACCATGCACAACCCTGAGGCTTTGTTTTGTGTGTGGAGAGACTTTAAATGAATAAAATCTCAGTGGCTGTGGCAGGAGTGTGCTGCAGGTGCCTCCCTGTCCTCTCCTTGTGTGCATGGGAAGAGCTTGGGGCAGGGGGAACCCGTGTCTGAGTGGGGGCTGTGCCACCAATTTTTGCGGGCAACTCCCGACACTGGGGCTGCAAGGACTTTAACTGACCCCCAAAATTAGGCTTCCCTGTGCTCCACGCCCCACATCCATGCTGTCTGCTGGCAAAAGGAGCACATTTTGCTGATTTCATGGGGATGCCAAGTGAACACGTGCCCAGCACAGGCACCACAAAAGGGGATCAATCCGGACAACCCCAAGCTGCCGCCTGGGCTGGAGCAATGGCAAGTTGCAGCGTGGGAGTCCTTGCAGGCATGTTCCCTTGGGCGTTACCGTTTGAATTTTCACCTGGCACTGCCACAAGGAGGCTGAGAACTTTCTTGCAGTGCATTTAAGCACACAGGGTGGGGGAATGCAGGTGTAAAGGTCAGTGGTGCAAGAGCCGTGGCGAGCTGCCTGGACTTCAGCCTTCCCTTCAATCCACGGCGAGAGAAACTCCGGGGAACTCAGCCGAGGTCTGAGCAGCGAAGGCACAGCACTGCCCTGCAAGGTTTGCTCCTCGCTTCTCTTGGATGGGTTTTGCAGGGTTTAAAAGTGGGCAGACAGCTCTGCAGCGTTTTGGCATTCACTGCTGGCTTTGCCTCGCTGCTGCTGGGGGGAGAGGGGTGCTGCAGGGACGCTCCGGAGTAAAACCTTCTCCAGGCAGTGCTGGAAAAGTGGGGTGACTTGAGCACCCTGAGCTTGTTTACCCTTTCCCAAAGCCAAAGGAGGCTTCAGAAACTGGGCAGGCAACTGTGGGCATGTCCTGCCCTGTTCCTGCAGATCAAGGAGTGGCTCGGGCTATGCTTAAGGATTCCAAAGGGTTTTTTTGCACCTCCCTCATTTTTCCCTGGCTTTCTTCAGTTTCCTCCAGTTCCTATTTATGTCAACTTACTTTTTGACACAAAACTGATAGTAAAAAGCTATAAATTACTCTTTCTGCAGGCTCTGTAGTAGGAGTGTTTGTTATCTAATCAAAGTTCACGTGGGTTCATTTTTTCCTACTTTCTTTGCTTTCCAGTCAAGCTTGGTGCAGCTCAGTTTACACACCCCGGCTTTGAGTTCCTCCCATTTATACCCAGCGTTTCCTGGGTTTCTTACCTTTTGTATATTCTATAATCCCAGCCATGCTTTCACAGAGCTGTCTAACTTCTCAATGGCTGTGCCGTGCTCCTGCTCAGTCAGGCATTGCTTTGCTTTTTTTCTTTTTTTAAACCCCTTTTTGTTTTCGAGAGATTGCTCTTTAATGGGAAATTAAAAAGGAGAGCATGAAAACAAGCCAGCTTAGCTGAAATTGCTTCTTGCAAAGGTTTCAGGATGATCATTTTGTGCAGGCAGAAGCAGATAGCTGCAGCTTCACCTTCTTTGCATGCCCTGGTTTGGGCTGGAAAAGGGAATAAATTGAAGCAGTGGAACAGGGAGGTTTAAAAGTGCCTCCTTTTTCCCCCCATGGAAGAAGGGGATTCCTGGACCCCCACTGTGGGCTTAGCACAGCAGGAAGGGCAGTGAGCAGGATCTGCCCACAGTACTTGAATCAGGAGCTGGCCGTGGCTTTCTCCAAGAACAGATTTCGCTCGTGGACGCTGGCAGCCAGAGAAGACCAGGGGTGTTCTGCCGGGGACGGGAAGCAGGGACAGGCGTTTCTGCTGATCCCTGGGCGGTTTTGTTCCCAGCTGCTCTGGCACCAGCCTGTCACCTGCTGCAGGCCAGCATGGTCCGGCGTGTGGCCGTGATCGGGGCCGGGGCCGGGGGCTTGGCCTCCATCAAGTGCTGCTTGGATGAGGGGCTGGAGCCCACCTGCTTCGAGAGCAGCGAGGACATCGGCGGCGTCTGGCGCTACACGGTCAGTGCCTTCTGGGTTTGTCCCCGGGTTGGTCCCCTCCCTTGGATGCTCTTTGACTGCAGCAAAGAGGAAAGGGTGGCCACACCCTTAGGGACTGTCCCTGTCCCACTCACGGGGCTCCTCCTGACTCCAGGATGGGGAAGGAAATGGAGGGAGCAGAAATGATTGTCACCGGGTGCTAGTCCTGGTTTATTCCTTGTACCAAAATATGAGGAAGAAAAATACTCCTATACTTCATGGGGTGAAAGTCCTTCCCTGCACACCTGGGAACACCACTGGCTTCACACAGGACTCCACGGACGATAGGAGAGTCAGCGTGTACCGTTCAGTCATCACCAACACCTCCAAGGAGATGTCCTGCTTCAGTGACTTCCCCTTCCCAGAGGATTTTCCCAGTTACCTGCCCCACAGCCTCGTCCTGGAGTACTTCAGGATGTATGCCCAGCACTTTGACCTCCTGCGGTACATACGCTTCCAGGTGAGCAGGGACCCCAAACCCCACGGGGAGAAGAGCCATCAGCAACTGCAGATTCCAGGTGGGATGGGACAATGCCCGGTGCCAGCCCACGAGAAAATTGCTTTTTGCACCCTGAATGCAGCCATTAGGCCCCATGTTTTAAATAAGGCTGCTTGAACATGGGCTTGCCCCGCAATGCCACCACCAGGGGAAAGGTGTAGGATGGGATTCAGCAGCTTCAGAGGTGCCGTGCAGCTCCCCAGGGACCCAGCCTGCTCCTGGCAGCCCCAGCCTTTCACAGGCACATCTCCGAAACACGGCGTGATCCCTGACTCCTGTTTTGTTGGGCTTTGGTGCAAGACAACAGTTCTCAGCGTGAGAAAGCGCCCGGATTTCACCACCTCGGGCCAGTGGGAGGTGGTCACCGAGACCGATGGTGTCTGTGAGTTCCTCGTCTTTGATGCTGTCATGGTTTGCACTGGCCATTACCAGGAGCCCTACTTGCCACTGGCTTCTTTCCCAGGTAAGCCCTGTCCCAGCAGAGGGGTGTGCTGGGGTTGCCCCACAGGGTTTCCCCCAGCACCCATGGGTCCCTTGGCTGCATTTTCCTCTGCAAGCCTGCCTGCTCCATGAAGCCCCCACGCCGGACCAGGCAGGACCTTCAGCCCATGGAAATGGTGGGGGGAATTCCTGGGAATGGGAAAAACACCTTGTAAAGATGCATCCAGGCTTTTGCATAAAGATTTTCAAAGTAAGACTGAGCCAAGACTTCCATGGGCTTCTCAGCTGCAAGCAGAGGTGGGAGCGGGAGAGCTGGGGGCTGGAGAGGATCTGGGCACGAGGATGGGGCAAGTAAATGTATCTGGCAGTAGGAGACGCTCCCTGTTCTCTGCCTAGGCATTGACAGTCGCTTCAAAGGCCGGCAGCTCCACAGCCGGGAATACAGACACGTGGAGGCTTTCCGAGGAAAGCGGGTCCTCGTGGTCGGCATTGGCAACACCGGTGGTGACCTCTCTGTGGAGCTGAGCCACGTGGCTGCCAAGGTACAGCTCCATGGTGGTCCAGACAGGGACCACGAGAGCCATGGCTCAGGGTACCACAGGAAGATTTGCCCCCGGATTTCTCAATATATTCCACTTGCAGTTGAGGGCAATTGAAGAAGCTTTGCAACCTCTGGAGTTTGGGCCACCTGAGGAGTGGCAGTTGAGCAGCTGTGGGAATTTTGTAGAAGCCACCATGAGCTGTTTGGTTCATCTGGATGCCATCTCCTTCCCTCAGGATAACCCTGCTGGCTCTTGAGTGCAGGATTTGCTATTCAGGGAGAAACCAACAGGCTGAGACCTGCCTTCCTCCCCAGGTGTTCCTCAGCACCAGGAGCAACACGTGGGTCATAAGCCGGGTCTCGGACCATGGCTTCCCCTGTGACATGGTCAACACCACCCGCTTCACCCACTGCCTGGACTGGCTGCTCCCGTCAGCCCTCACAAGGAGGATCAGGTTTCGGAAGTTCAATTCATGGTTTAACCACACAAACTATGGCTTGGCTTCCAGCAAAAGGTGTTTTTCTCTGATTGTTCTGTTGGGTGGTCAGAGGGTCTTTATAATATGTAATGCTTAGTTTTCAGTATTTGGGGATATTTGGAACAGCAAAACATGGGAGGGGAACTCTGACCACAAAAGTCATTTTGGGTCCTTCCCAAATGCTAACATTGCTGCCCTCTTTTCCCCTCTGCAGCTCCAAATTTAATATGATTATCAATGAAGAGCTGCCATTCTGCCTCCTCTCTGGGACTGTGGTGTTGAAGCCAAATGTGAAGGAGTTCACTGAAAGCTCTGCTATTTTTGAAGATGGGACAACAGAAGAAAATATCGACGTGGTGCTCTTTGCCACGGGCTACAACTTTTCATTTCACTTCCTTGAAGAATCTGTTCGCAGCGTCATTGACGACAACCGTTCCCTCTACAAATGCATCTTCCCTCCCCAGCTGGAAAAGCCCACGCTGGCCATCATTGGCTTGATCCAGCTGACCGGCTCAATTATGGTGGGATCAGAAATGCAGGCTCGCTGGGTGACGGGGGTCTTTGCAGGTAGGAGATAGGGGAGATCTTCTGGGGTGGGAGATTTGGGGCAGCCTGACCTGCTGCCCACAGAGCCAAGGCCATATTTCAGCCCTGGGGTGGACTTAGGAATCAGCAGCACAGCAGCTGCTGTCCACCAGCTGCATCCCTGTATCCCTGCTGCTCCACACCTGCTTAGCACACCTTGGTAAAGGTGCTGTGAACTTGGAATGGGGGTGGACATTTCCTCTTAAGGTGCTGCTGGAGGTCACTGGTTTCTCTGTTCTCAGGCCGGAGCAAGCTGCCTCCCCCCAGCAGGATGCTGGCTGATGTTTTGAAGAGGAAGCCGCCAGTCAAAAGGTGTGCAATGCTCCTGCTCTCAGGATGAGACGGGTGCTGTGTGCCAGGATAACCTCAGGGAAGGGGGGCTCGATGGCAGTCGTGGGAGGGACCTGCCTAGGACACCCAGCTCTGAATTTATTACCTCAGCACCCATAGAGTGGTGGGGAAATGCTGTTGTGACTCCTTTCTGGAACAAGACACCATAAGCTGTTCTGGAGCAGTTTATGACAAGACCCAGGACCTGCAGCTCCACTTGCCTCTCATCCCGTCTCCTTTTCTCCCTCCCTCTGCCAGGCCTCCAAGCCATGTTCTTATTCCCAGCATGTCAAGATGGAGGTTTGGTTTCCTCCAGACTAAGGGTGCCATCTCGTGGCTTCTCCCTCCCCAATCCAGGCAGGGGAGCCTGCAGGGTTCAGGGCCAAGCCCCATCCAGAACCCCCCATGGAGCCGGGCAGTGTGGGTGGGGGACAGTTTGTGTCAGTTTTTGGGAGGTCAAGGTGAGTATCCACAGGGCCGCTGTGTGGAGGGAGCTAACAGCTCCCTTGCCGGCACTGGGATTTTACAGGAGGTCCAGATGTGTCCATGAGGATGTGGGATGGGTCATGATGGATGTGGTGCCGGGCAGGAGCAAGAGGGGACCTCCGGGTGCAGGCTGGGTTCGATCTGCCAGCAGGGCAGGGCTGGCTCATGGGATGCTGCTGAAAAGCTGGGACAAAACAGACCCACAGGATAATGACCAGGAGCCCTGGAGACAAAAATATGGAAGCTTGAGGTGCAAGGCACACAAACTTGAGGCTGCCTCAAATTCCCTGAAGCAGATTCAGCACGTCCTCCCTCCTGTGAGGGAGATAAGGCTTCAAGCAGAAAAACCCTGGAGGTCCCTCCCATCATAGGAAGCTGACTGCATCTTCCAGATTTCCCAGTACCCTTGGCATTCTTATCTCTGAAAATTTATGTCTCTACTTCCCAAAATCAGCTAAATCCACATCCCTGAACCTCAGGGAAGGACATAGCAGGGGTATTTGTGGCATTACAACGATGGCACTGTTACATTAGAACTGGTTTTGAAGCCACAACTACACTGCAGAGACAAAACAAGCTTCTGCTTATCCCCTGCCCTGGGTAACTGCTGGGACCAACCCCACAGAGGGTCCTTTAGCTTTATTTGGGGCTGAGAGAGCTCTGCACCAGAGACTGGGGCTCACCTGATGTCTGAGCCCGAGGCTTTTTCTTTCCATGGAGCTGAGAACTGAGATAGGGTGATGCTATTTGACTTTTATTTCTTATGTCCCATCGAAGGAATCCATCTGAGAGGGAGAACCTGAAGATGAGTTTTATCACCTACATGGATGACATTGCTGCATGTGCTGGTGTAAAGCCCAGCGTGTTGAGGCTGCTCCTGACAGACCCCCAGCTGGCCCTGGCCGTCTTTTTTGGGCCCTGCTCGCCCTACCAGTTCCGGCTGGTGGGACGGGGCAAGTGGAGAGGGGCCAGAGCTGCCATCCTGACTCAATGGCAGCGCGTGCTGAAGCCCCTGAGGACTCGGGTGCTGGATGGCAATTCCAGCAGCTCATCCGGCTGGCACTGGGTGTGCCTCCTGGCTCTGCCAGCAGCTCTCACAGCAGCTTTTCTCTTTTCTAAATACCCCCAGCCAGGCTGGAGCCCCTGGGCACGTCCCCAGCTGTAGAAGAAACGTGGAGAGCCCCAGTGCGGGGTAAGCTGGGGACTGCAAAGCTGTGCCGTTGCCAGGTGCTGTCAGAGGGCTGGAGCTGGCCCAGCACCAGCAGGAGCCTGGCCCTGGGGCTGTCTGATGTCCATCCCCCTCCTGCTGCTGTTTCACCAAGGCTGATACAAAGTGTTCACCCCAAACCCTTCTGGGATGAAGTGGCGAGTGTGAGGCCAGCCTTCCTCCCTGCTGCTCAGCCAGAGCTTCAGAGCTTCCTCCCTAAAATTTCAGCAAGACCCATACCACCCTGAGATTTTGTGAATCATGGACTGTCGAGAGCTATGTATGTGTCTGGTAACTTTTGGGACGTGAAGGAGGGAGCCACAAATAAATCTCACAGAACTGGTCTTTGCTGATGGTTTTATTAATGATTTATTAGCAGGGTGTGTGAAGTGGACCCAGTACTGCAAATTGTGGCAGAAGGGAGAGCCTTGTCCATATATATATACATACACATAAACACACACACACATGTATGTATAGTGGGTTTTTATATATATATAAATCTATACAGTATATAGATTATCTATAAAGTAAGATATATAAGGAATTTTATATATATTAACGTATAGATATATAATAATAAATTATACATACAGTGCCAAAACCAAGCAAGCAAGCATCCCTGCCCTGCCAGAGCAGCCTTAGGCTTACAGGGACCCCCGAGTCCCACCCATCTGCCTGCATAGGGGGATTTCACTGCAACCCCGGGGGCCGGGCACTGCTGCGCACTTGCCCTCGGGCTGCAGCCGATTCCCTGCGGGGAAGTGTCCCCCGCAAGCTGTCTGTCACCATCCCACCGCTCTGGCCATGGGGCCGAGGGTGGGGACCCAAAACGGGATGGAGACGGGGACGGGCATGGGGACGTGGACCCAATTGGGGATCGGGATGGGAACCGGGATGGGGCCGGGCTGAGGCCGGGATGGGAACCGGGATGGGGGCCGGGACAGGGCCGGGCTGAGGCCGGGATGGGAACC
>VZTX01023861.1:0-18356 GCA_013400915.1 Pardalotus punctatus
ATAAATATATATAAATATTTATAAATCTTTAGTAAAGAAACTTCACTAACAGCAAGATGCACAACTTTGTGATACACAAACTGCTGCAATGAGAGGTGCAATACTGGAATGTAACCAAGAACACACTTTATCCCTCAAAATTAAGAGGCATTTGAAACTTGCCTACTTTTTTTTCAGTCTCTGAGAGACTCAGATACTTAAAGCAAGAAGTACAAGCCCCTCCAGGTATTATTTTGGGTTAAATGGTTTCATTAGACATTCTAGGGAAATAAGAACTAAGCCAAATACTCCTATAAATTAAGCAAGTGAAAGAAGACTGCTGCAACCAGTATTATCTTGAAGAGCTGTTCTCATCTTCACTGTTACCAGGGGGAGCTCCACAATGAGAATTAGCAAAGCACGACCATGCTCAATAACCATGTTGAAACAGTTAACACAGACATGTCAATTTTCCAGTCAGACAGAGATTTCGGGGGGGCCTTCTACAGGAAAAATGCAAAGGGCAGAGTACAAAGAAGGTACGATAGGAATGTGCAATCCACTCTTCTAAGTTAATTACAACTCTAACCTTGAATTAAAATTGCTTTGACCCCAATAGGGGTCACTATTTAGCAAAATCTTGAAGAAACAGAACAGTCTACGCTCATAAAAGAGCCACCACAAAATTTAAAAAAAATCTCAAAAATTAAAAACAACCAAAAAAAGTCAAACCAGACTCCCACATTTGTTTATTTACTATTTCACTGCTGATATGCTGCAAGACCTCCTTGGGCAAAACCTGCTGGTCAGAAGCTGAAGTTGTCTTTAAGCAACCTCAAGCATTCAAAACCAATGGATCTGCAACAGAGTGAGCAGCTTTTTCTTCACATAGGATAGTATTCTTTGCTAGTCACTGTGTTAAAGAAGGAACTTCAAATAAATATAACAAAGCAAATTTTGAATATGCAACAGAATTTCACAAGCTTTCAAAAAGGAGTTTTTCAACTTTTACTATTGTTGCAATAGTCAAAATAGTCTCGAGTTTGGTGCATTTGAGAGATTGAGAAAAAGGTTCTCCCCTGAAACTGGCAAACTGAAAAATCTGCAGCTCTGATCTCTCACTCTTCTATCCTGTGTTACCAACTTGGAGCTGATCTCTATTTGTTCACAGGGCTCTACATTAATATTTGTTGAGGTGCAGCTCACACACGCAGCAGTATTACTACTTTAAGCTCTTCAACAGATACATCTCCCCAGAAGAGAAAACATTAGTAATTGGTATTCACATGCCACTAATTCAGAGACTACACAAAGTCAACACTACCAAACCCAAAAACAAATACAGCACAAATGCAATGCAGGGAAAGATGGGAAGGGGCAGTGTGGCTTAAGGACTACCTGAGCAGCCTCGAAGGAAATGCATTCCATTAAGAGAAAAGGCACCCACACATCTTAAAACAGGTTCCCTCCCCTTAAGACTCTTAAAAACACAATGATAATAAAAAGATAAATATTAATATAGAGCCCATCTACCAAAAGAGAATAAAAAACCTAAATTAAAATAAATTTAGGGGCCTTCACCAAACTTGCTGCAAGTTTGGGGACATAAATATCCAACAGCCATAAAGCTGTGAAAGCCCCCAGAATGAATAAAATAAATCCCACTTGCCTCAGACTGAACAGGGCAACACTGAGACTCTGCCTCAGCCTGTCCTATGGCAGGGCTATAGGAAGAAGAAAAATTTAAATTTTAGAAAAAACATGACCCAATTAAGTGAAAGACATGCATTCAAAATTAACAAAATTCCAGTGATCAAGCAAACAAAAGAAAATGACTGCTATAGCACCTCTTTTGTTAGGCCCAAACAATATTTTTGTAGTTGGTAGCTATTTGTGAATTGGACAGTTTGTTTTGCTTTGTATCTTGATCAATGGAACCTCAGTCAGTTGTCTTGGGGCATTTTTCCCATAACTGATAGTATTTGTTCAGCTAGTTCATGAAAAGTAGGGTTAAAGATTCCATCAGCCACTGAAAATGTTCACCCTTGTCTTAGTGTATATGTAGAAACTAGACCAGTACAATTATTAAGACATTTACTATGAAGTGTCATTAGTTACCACTTTAAATCGTGGCCCCAGCTCAGGGACTGGTTATCAAAACCTCAATTTAACTGAAGGTCGTAATGCCCTTCTTGCTGTTCATAAAACTGAAGTAATCTTGGCATTTTATTTAATCTTGTATGCAGAATTCTTTGATTCCTATAAAGTAACTGTAGGTTCCATATCCCATTCAATTTTACCAATGTTCTGTGTAAGTACTGCTCAAGAGCTTCACAGACTAAAATAGTGGCAGAAACCACAGAAGGCAGATGCAGCTGAGTGTGTTTCTAGAAGCTTGTTTATACTCTCCCATGCATGCACAGAGCGAGGAATAGTTATCCACGGTTATTAGATATACAGCCCAGCCTCAAATTTATTATCAGCACCTAAAATCTCATCTGTGGAAGAAAAAATGTAACCCAAAGTTTCAACTTATTGTCCACATACCCCACCTAAATTTTATTTTATTTTATTTAAAGCAACCTTTGCCAAAGGCAGAAAGCCATTCTAATGGCAGGATGAAAGAGTCATATAAAGACTTCTAAAAAATGAACCCAGGCTTTTTCAAGGTTCTTTCATGCCTGTCTCATCCATTTTACCCTAAAGATCAGCTGCTTATTACGATATTGTGAGACCATGCATAAAATAATTAAGAACCTTCTAAACAAGTCCTAGATGCTAAAAAGAGATGCTATAAATTCTGGCACATTTTTTGTTAAATGTATCTTCCCACCTGTGCCTCAAATTTTCTTGTAGCCTAATCTCTTTTATTCAACATTTGCATTACATTGCAATTTCAAGACTGGTCAAAATGCACTTGCAAGTGTTAATTTTATTGTAACATCTGCCATGGCAAATTTCAGCAACAACTGAAAAACAAAGCTTCTGCCTCTGTAATTACATCACTGGAGTACTGCAACAGCTATAAAAGATATGTTTTTTTGTAATCATAAAGGCTTCTGCAATCTCTTTCCAGGGAGAGATTAACTAAAGCAAAACCCTGTTTTCATGGCTGCATTACATCAGGGATTTTGCTGGCAGAGCTATGTTGATTACACTTGGTACTGTAAACCAAGTCTTAGTCTTTATATAAACAACTATGACATTCAAAGTAGTTTTACTGTTTTTGGGTAAATGCACCATAAATCCAACTCTCTGAACATTAAGAAGCAGTATCCAAAGAAATGAAGGCGGGGACCAACAGACAACACAGCCACTGAAACACCTGCCTGTTTACAGAGGAGTCACACGAGACAAGAGTAATTGAAGACTAAAGGCAGCCACATCACAGCTCTTATTGCACAGGAACGACAGGAGCAGGAAAGTAAGTACCCACAGGAAAACCATGGAAAAATTGTTAACCTGCTTCTATGCGAGTACCAATGAAATATATGTGGCAGTATGTAGTTGGGGGATTTTCATACCATTACTACTAAGGAAAGATCAATCTCAAAATGCATTCAAGCTTTAAGTCTATGCAGTATTAGCTACAAAATGGTACCATTGTCAGAACGAGACATTCGCTGTTTAAAAGAGTAGAACTCTTCATTATTACAACTTGCAGAATATGCTGAGTTAACAGTACATGCAATAAGCTTTTATCCCAGGAGAAGCAGGGGTCTGAAACAACATAAGGAGAGTTACAGAAAGACACCAAAGGGAGAAGAAATTACTTGACTGGGGCAGGAGGGCAAGGCATCCTTAGAGTAGCAAAATGATCTTCAGAAAAAGCAGAAAGTTCTATAGTTTTACAAGCAGTAATTAAGATCGCTTTATAATGTATGAATTTTATGTGTAATATTACAAAAAGGACAAATATAAGACATCGTAAAAATCTCTCCATGTTTTGTAATTATCCTAACTAGTTAAACAGAAGAAAACCAGAATATAAAAGCATTGCCTGAGCAAAACAAGTTTTATCTGTTAGACTTATGTATAAAGCAAGATGAAGAGCTAACAAGAGAACTGACATTAAGGCCCACTCAGCACATTTGCAAGCCAAATACTGCACATCTGACAGGTGATCAGTAAATACCAGCGATCAGAGAGAACTGCTTCTCAACAGAGGCTTGGAGTTATGGTCTTAAAACTGCTAAACACTTCAGAAAGAAGTGTCTGACAATTCTCAATGATTAAACTAAGGCCGTTCAGCTGTAGCTAGAATGCACTGGATGCTCTAATGTTTTTATGAGACATTTCTGTGACCCCAGGCCAGAAGCTGAGACAATGCAGTACTTTAGCTGTACTGTATTTCTGCACTTTCAAGAGACAGTACAGAATAAAGCCACATGAAGAACTTTAGTGCAGCTAAAAAACCCCAAGACTTCAAAGAAACAGAGCCATAATGCTCAGTATTATAACTAAAAAATGAAAAACCTCCACCATCTAACAAAAACATCTATGAACGTAATGATACAAAAATGTTGATCTTTCTAACCTACCCTAAAGTGATATCCCCATTAATTAAACTGCAGATAAGGCTTGAGGCTGCAACATGTATTTAAAGTTGACCTGCAAATGAAAAAATTCACCACTTTTTTCCCACTGAGATGAAGCCAGGGAAGCTCTCACTTCCCTCCCCTCGTAAGACTCCCTCTACATTCTCATCAGAGGTATAGCACAGGAACACAAAATGTCAGACATTCAGGCAACTACAACCTTAAGAGGGATTTATCACACTACTCTTTAAACAGATAAATGACTAATTCACAGAGGGAAGACCTCTCTTTGATAAAAACTTCTCTTACTCCAGACACTTTCACTGAATGGCTCAAGAAACAAATTCAGCCAACATCTGATCATAGCACACAACAGATGCTTCACCTTATAGAGACTGCCAAAACATGGAATTCTGAACACTTAAAGTAAAAATACAGCATGTAACACATTACTCTTGCCTGCTTTGCCTCTGCTATGTATTAAGAGGGTTAAGCTACTATTTCTCTTTTGCAGGTCAACTTCAATACATTAATTGGAAGTCACTCACCCATGTGCCATGCACCTAAGCTTCTAGAAATCTTCACCTAAAAGGCTCCTAAAATTCATCTCCATTTGCACATTAAAAAGGGTCAGTTGAAGAGTGAACTAATGGGACACACCTGGCACTAGGATGGATCTTAGAGCACTTTCACATCCTACAATCAAGTGCCAGGACTAGAAATCATTTAAAATTTATTGAGGACAAGAAAGCACAAATAAAGAAACATATGCATTAAGAGAAGTTACAACCGAGAGTTAGGATGTGCCTCCTGCAGCCTCAGTTTTGAGGAGTCAGTTAATAAGTGTACAGGTCTTTGTCTACTCAGACGTACAGCTAAGGAGTGACTTTTTAGAACAAGGAATTCAGACTTTATCAAAACAGCACCAATAATTGTGTTCATTACACCAATGGCTACCACGGCATGCATCTGTACAAACCTTTCAGGCAGTTGTCCACAGCTGGTCACGAATAAAAAGGCATATAAATTTTTCTTCTCTTTTATTACAATGAAGTTTATAACAGTACAGAAAAGTCACATGACCTTAGTGGGTCAGTTTACTTAAACCCTGGAACAGGAGGAACTCTAAATACATTAAATATTGTTACAAGTTCAGACTTTAATGTACAAGTAGTTGGGAACAGTTACAGCCCTCACCAAACTATGTTGGGGACATGAAGTCCAACAGCACTTGAAGTGCTGTGAAGGCATCATTTCACAAATAGCAACGTAACATTACAGAACTTGCCTTTAAGGTGGTATGTTCATGTAATTCCAGCGCCTTCACAATTTAACGAACCATATTTACTATACTTCACTTCTAAAAACCTAGATGAAACATGAAAAAGAAGCCATACAGTATAAATTGCAACATCAGGAAAAGTTCCTGTTATTATTCCAAATAATTTTTCCCATGTAAAATAAGAATGTCCAATAGCTCCTTGCATGTGGGAAGATACTTATTTTTTTAAAGTCACAATGAAGCCTTAATTGACGGAAGCTCGGCTATATTAACAGCACAAGATGAGAAAAGGTTTAATCTCCAAACCTATTAGAGCGTGAGTAGGAGCATCAGTAGCGGCCACCTTGCGACATTACGGGCGGTCTCATTCCCATCGGAGGGCGAGGAGGTCCACTCTGGTACGGGGGCACCATCGGAGGCCCCTGACCGTACGGAGGCATTGCTCCAGGAAGATATCCTGGCATGCCCTGGTGATGAGCACCATACTGACCTATAAACAGAACAGTTAAGATGCAAAGAATAATTTTTAAATTCTTTTAAATAGTGGTAAGTGCATTTTGTGAAAAGCTTCACCCCTCCCTGCCAGCATAGGCAACTTCACAAATCTTTTCAAAAAGAGAAAGCTGGGAAACTTATGATTACCATGAGGTGGCATGGGAGGTCTCATTCCTTGCTGCTGTGGAGGAATTCCTGGCTGTGGTGGCATCATACCTCCAATTGGTCCAACTGGTGGATTACCCAGGGAAGCCTGTCCTGGTCGAGGAAGATTGCGCTGGTATTTAGGCAACTGTGCCCGTCTCTCTTCCTAAAACCAGAACAGACAACCACAACACACTGTGTTAGCACTCACCAAAAGCAAAGTAAACAGAGGTGCAACAAAGTAGATTACAGGTACTAAACTATTTTAACTACCTTACAAATTCAAAGACTACTAGTAACATTACACAGTAGCTCTCAAATTCTCCCCTTCCCCCAGTTGAATAAGCCCTTTTTCTCTTAAAAAGCCAAGACAAAACTGAACACAAACCTAAAGGTCTCTGATGAACCTAAGGTTCATTTATTTTATCCACAAATTCCGTATTTCTATGTGCTGTAATAGCATCAAAACAACTTCAAAATGTTCAGTCTTTTGTTCTACGCCCATTACCTAGACCTAGTTAACTTAAACTTGAAGTCACATGCAGTTAAAGTCCAAATTTTGGGTTGAGCCATTTCCCACCACCACCAAACCTAAGGCTTAGACTGCAGCAAGATCATTGCACTATGCCAGTCATCACTGTGCAATCAGAGTTCTCTCAGTTACATTAGTTCTGACAGTTTGCACTCTCACCGTTATTAAAATATGCCTAATGCAGAGCACAGATGAAATTCCATTTAATCTGCTATATCAGCACAAACTGCATTTTTCAGTAAGACAATGAAAACATTTTAACTTACCAGCGATATATCCTCATCTGGATGGATCAACTTACTGGTTGCACTGGTTGTTGTGAGGGTAGCAGGCTTACTTGTGATAGATGTAGCTGGTTTAGCTGCAGTACTGTTTGTCGTGCTAGTGGTTGAGGCTGTAGACTGCGTGTAAGCAGGGAATGTCGGTTTGGGGGGTTCCGTTGTTGTCGCAGGTGTGGAATTCAAAGGTTTGAAATCAGTACCAACTGGCCCTGGCACAGCTGCTGCAGCCTGTGAAACACAAGAGACAGGTCAATATTTATTTCTCAAAGCATAAGAAAACTTAAATGACGTCTGTTAGACCTCCGAAACCTTCCAGTGAGATACATAATTATAACAAGCTTGACAAAAGTAAAGTTCAGCCTTACTGCATACTAGAGCAACTGAAAACAAGACAAAATAAACCCCAGTATGTACACACAGAAACACACACACACTGGAAAGTCTAAAATTTGCAGGTCAAAAGCCACCACAACAAAGGAACAACAAAGAAAAAACCACCCCACTATTAAATTTTCATCCCAAATATGCAATCTGGTAAATATCTAAATCTTTCTTGAACCACTATTTTTAAAGGCCTCTAAGTATAAATTCATTGTTCTTTCACTAAATTAACATACTTTAGCAACCATTAGTTTAGAGTATGGCTCAAAGTGCTAGTATTCATCAAAATTAGGTATTCAAGAAATACTTTAATCAAATATTTCAGAAAGCTCTATTATGTCAGGGCTTTAAGCGTTCTCTCTAAAAACACATTGCAGTATTTTCACAAAGTAAACTATCTACAGAACTTTAATCTTATTTGTGAATGAACAATCAATGGAAGCAGATAAGAGGTCCACTACAGATTCCAACACTTCATCTCTCCTGCTTTTCTGATAGCAAAACCCTGTAAAAGTCTGTTTTACAAAGCTGTCTGTAAAGACATCGCAACCTCCAAAGCAAACCTTAGTTACAAGAGAATGCTTTGTTTCTAGTCACTGCATATTTACAATTATCTGAACTTCCCAATTGAAACAAAATTTTTAGTATTTTGCACATAATGCAAATTAAAAATTCCCTACATTATGATGTGCCATATTAAACAACAAACTAAAAAGCCTTCACCATGCATCAAGCTAACCACTGCCCACTAAAATGCATTTAACTGCTTTCATGCTCTTTTAACCCTTTAGAACCAGGATGTAATATTTCATTCTTTCACACTAAGAAAAATTGGGCACTTTGACATGCTTATTTCTGGTAAGATGCAACTCATGATCAAGAACTCAAGCGTTTGACCAGCTAAACATGATCAGGAATGTAACAGAAATTATCTGAAGATGTTTAGTCAATTTTAGGTTGTACAGAACGGTCCAAAGGGTTAAGTTGCAAAGCAATTTGTTTTAAACTGTGACTTCCTGCGTACTTGTGCTGTGCTAGGAAACAGAGCGTTAGAAGATGCTGACAGACTTTCTGAATTGGAGGAAGCTGCACTTGAGCTTGTGACAGGTGTCCCCATCTGTAGCATAAAAGAAAGGAAACAGTGAAAAGTCTCCAAACAAATGGGTGGAAAGTATCCAGATGAAAGGATTTCTTATACTAAGCCCTTTCTTATGAAAGGGCTGTATTTTTGTAAACAAGTATCTTCCCTGCAGAAGCCCACAGTACACTACAAAGGCTTCTGCAACATACTTGAAAGCAACTAAAAACTCCAGGACTTACACACAAGTGCATTCAAAGAGAAAGAGGTCACAAGCCACTATCAATACCCCACTTCCCTCCCCAAAAGATTAAAATTAGTTTTTTACTACACTAACTTACTCCTGAACTTTTTTCAGTAAAAAAACCTCCGAATTCAGGCAATGTTTAACCAGTTCAGCAAGACTACAGAATAAATTAGTTCATCTATTAGTAGAGAGCCCATTATGAGAACAGCAGAGGAAGTCGTAACAATTTAATTTGGAAAGTTCAGGTAGAGTTCTATGAAATCAGATCCCTGTAGCTAACACCTCTCTTCACCCACCCAAAGCTCCCTTATAAACAAACTAAGGCGTTAAATAAGTGTTTTGCCTACTCCTTTCTTCCCCAGTGCTTACACAACTCCTGTCTGTTTTCACAACTGTTTTAAGACAAACAAAAGAAGCTTTTAAAATTCATTCGAGCACTACGCTGAATTAAACTTAAACATCAACCCAAGCAAAACCCTTAACCAATCATTTCTTGGGCCTCCTGAATAATAAATAGGCACTATTGAGATGGTGGCAATTTGAAGAACATAACAAGAGATTCCAGGCTCTGGGATACCTTACCTGCCCTGCGCTTGGGAAGAGTGGTTTAGTAACTGGAGGTTGTGGGGTCGGTGCTGTTGCAGCAGGAGCTGGAGGCCGGTTAAGAATGCCCGGAGCTGTAACAGGCTGTGCTTGTGTCATTGGAGGCATGCCAGGCCGAGGCCCTACAGGCGGGGGCATTCCTACAAACCACAAAGAATGGGCGACCAATCAGGCTCCAGCAAGCACAAATATTCCTTTAGACAATTCTGTTCCCAGTGCTCCTTAGAACAAAGTTTGGCAACTAGAAAGATGTATTTTCAAGGCAACAGTAAAACAAAACATGACAAAGGATAATGCCAACAGTCACCAGTCAAAGTCCATACACAGGCAGTAACCTCAAACACTCCAGAGCAATGCTGGATTGTTTTCTAGTTAAGCTTCAATAATGAAGTTTATGCTCTCAACAAACCAATACAATTAATACAGTAACTATTTCTGACACACCACACCTACGCTGCCAAGTGTGTGGATGACACTGTTAGAAAAACCAAAGAGACTGAACCGTTTCTGAACGGTACCAGAACCGTGACTGAAACACCACCAGCTTTGCTGTGGACATCAGTACAATGGACAGTGCCATTCTGCAGTCTGTCACCACAACACCTGCAGCGGGGCATGGAGCGCTAGGACAGGGTCAGTGGGAAGTTACCAGCTCCCATGGGTTCCATCAAGAAAACCAGCAAATTTCAGTTCATTACCACATAGCTGCTGGTCAGGTGGAGCACCCAGGGAACTTATGGCTGCTTAAGAGCTGCACAAGTTCAAGAAAGATCTGTTCTAGCTATGGTCAGAGACCAAAATTTCAGTTAAGTTTCTTCACACTGCAGGCTCATTAGCTCATTAGCTGGATAAACCACCAACATTATTCCCCACGTCCCACATTTTCAATCATTACTATTTTCCAGCTGCAGCCACAGACATTAAAAAAAGGCATGAAGAGAGACCAAGCAACACAACAGTGTCAGAAAGTGCAATAAGAAGAAAAAACTATATTCTCTTTTTTACTTTAACAGTGGTATAAAAGTCAAATAATTATTTATAATCAGAAGCCATAAATCAACCACCTCTGCACAAGAGTGGCTTCTGTGGCAATCCAACCACATCAAGGTGGTGGTGCAAGTTGTACGTTCTTTATATAAATCCTAAATCTTAGTGGAAATAAATAAATATAATTTAACTCTCACCATAGTACGAGTTCGACAACCCTGACCTACCTGGTGGCATACCAGGCATAAGAGGTGGGATTCCTGGCCCAGGAGGCATCATTCCACCCATCGGCATCATCCTATTAAACAGAAAATGAGCACTGGTATGAACACTCATGATAAACTGTTAACACAATTGGCACATACCTGTATTAGACAAAAAATAATGGTAAATCATTTCAAAAAGCTCTCAACGGAGGCAATTCAAAACCAACTGACTCCACAACAAAAAAACCAAACCATAACCTAACACCCAAAACCCCAAACACTTTTTTTTGGAACTTTAAATTCTCCTGAAATCTATCTCAGACTACTAGCTGCTGCAGAGTGTTCCAAGAACTTGATCTCAGTACACTCTTGAAGTCTGAATGCAGGAACACCAGCTAGCTTCAATCACATTACAATTGCTGTACATCTGCTATTACTCCTCTCTAACACTAAGACTGACTGGCAGATAACTCAAAGCTGCAGAATGACCCAAAAAATATCAACAAAAGCAGAGCAGAGGTGATAGGGCAAGATAGCTTCTGGAGTTTCAATTACAGTAAACATTCCATACAATAATGATACAGTAGAATTTTGGTTCCTAAATATGGTAAGTCTTCACTATAACATTTTCTTTCCGTATTAAAAATGGGTTTGTTTTTTTCCCCCTATATGAATATATATGAGCCCTTTACAGGGAACAAACAAATGTAGCTTAAGGTTGCTTAATTTTTTGCAGACATTAAAAAACAGATTAGGGAAACACAATAATGGAACGCTTATTACTTTAGTGAGGAAGATAAGCAGATCTGCAGCACTCAAGTACAAACCAAAACCCCTCTAAGAAGCAGCTTCTGTTTGTATGACAGTCAAGACACCTTCACCACTGCTGTTTCCAGATCCAATCAAACCCCCATGAACAGGCAGATGAGCATTCATTCTGCAAAGTCTCATTTCTGCTCTCATCTCATCTACCGCTGCTACACAGGGATCAGTGCAGAAGCAGCAATGACTGGGAACACAGAACCATCACCTCTTTTCTGGGTTGATGGCTGGAGAAGGCAAAGTCAGTTTGGCACCCAGCAGACATCCAAACAAGTGCTGGATGCTCAGTGCTGCTGCCCCCAAGGGTAACTCCCTGAGAAACTGCACACAGTGCTAGAACTGGTGTCACACTGAAACCAAACTTCCTTCCTGTCTCCTCATTCTTTGCTCATTTTTAAACAAAAATTAATCAGGTTAAGTAAGCAAAGTTTTAGATTAAAATAGATAACAGCATAATGTGATACCACCTTCCCCTCCCAAATGGAAATGCAGTGAAGCTTTGGCAAATTCATTTGTTTTTTTACAGGTGATGTAACATTCACCTGAAGTTAACAAGGAATTTACTGACTAAGTGCCAGACAACCTGATTAAATTCTGTTTGGTTTCCACCCAGAAAAGTTAAAGTCCTGATGAGCATCCACACCATGTTTGATTATGATATGATTTTTAAGTTCAAAGATTGTTAAATCAATATTTATGTCTCAGAAGAGAACAACTTTAAAATTTGGAAAGTGAGTTGCTGCAGTATGTCCTGCAGTGTAAAGGATCGAGCACATGGCGCTGTTCAAGCTCTGGTTCAAGATAGGCTTTAAGTCCCTATAGGTCTATTTGGTTAATATTTTGTAGAATGCATTTCACATATAGTTTTGTAATATTCATTTAGATAAAAGCATAAAAACTTTATATATTATACAATAACAAAACCTAACTAGACACCTTCCCCAGATTCTTAGGCAATATTCAAAGGTTTTCAGTAAAACAATTTCCAGTTTATCAAAAACATAACATTAAATGGCATAATGAATGTACCTAAAATTACATTAATGAGATGCTTACATGTTTCCACCACAAAATGACTGCATGTATTTTCTCTGTTGATGTAATCTGTGAAAATTTATGACAAAATAAAAAATCTAACTGTGAATTTCCAAACACATTGTGATAGGGTATGGTGTCAACCCCAAACAAGCATAAAAACCAACATCTTTTGCCCAAAAATACACGAAAAATATAAACTATCCAGTACTTTTTTCCTGTTAGGCTGATGACTGATAAGCAGATAAACAACATATGTGCAATACAGGGAACAGTGGCTCACACAGAAGGCTCTAAACCAACACACTAAAACTTTATATATATACTACTACTTCATAATTTAGTCAGAAGAAAGACAACATACTTTATACATAAACCCAGTTTGGCAATATATTACATGTTGGTTTACAGCCATCCAGTTTTCTGATTAGTCTTAACATTTAGGTTACAGAGTTCACAATTCCCTATGCAGATTTTTAAAATTAGCTTTACTTTTTCTGTGACAGTTTAAAATGCAGCACCATGTGAACATGTAATATTAAGTCTTTCTTGCTACTCACCCAGGTGGCATTCCAGGCATAACTGGAGGCATTCCAGGCATCATAGGTGGAACACCTGCCATTAATGGTGGTATACCTTAAAAGAAAAATAAATTTTTAACAACTCTGACAAAACATACAGTTGTTAACAAATACCATCCAGTAAGTTTACGCTGGATAAATGCATTACGGGAAACCCTAAAAGACTGGGTTTTCAAATAACATTGCTTATAAACAATGCTGTATCAATACTCTCTGCAAATTCGACTTAGATTGATTGTTCTCAGTCCTGCAAGATTGTGAATTTTCTTAGTGGTCTCCAAAGAAGATGTCTTATTACAAGAGACCATATTTCACTCGCTGATCACAATTCTTTGCTCACTGTACCCGTGGCCAGCGTATGAACTGCCTGTGTTAGCAGTCTCCAGACACACAGCAGCCTTTCTGCCCTGTTTCCAAAACCCTGTTACAAAGTATCACAACCAAATATGCCCGGTAGACTTCTGTTCGAAGCACTCATCTGTCTCACTATCACATGCCTTCCACCTACGTGCCAGCATTAGGTAGCTGAACCTAGTCCACCAAGGAAGACGTGCTCATGCAGAAAACAGGCAAGAAAATGAAGAAACTGCTGATCTGCACCTCTCAGAAGTATCCTGTGACCCCAGTGTTAATAGGGCAGATTATTACTCAGCACAGAAGCAGCAATTTATGTTTCTACTCAGCTTTCCAGTAACCACCTAACACATCCTCTCACCTGGAGGCATCCCTGGTGCACCTGGCACAGGAGGCAAACCTGGCTGTGCCATTGGGGGAATGTACCCCTGCTGTGGCTGAACCTGCTGGGGTTGAAATGAAGTTGAAGCTGCAGATTCATCATCTTCATACTCATCAGAATCATCCTGTTGTTTCTTTTTCTGGCTCTCTGCAGACAATACAACACATACGGTCAAGCTGAACACAAATCATCTTCTATAAAATTAACTTTATCTGGGGTATTCTAGGTGGAACAGCAACAGCAAGATTCAAATCTCATCTCAAAAATTCTCAAAATTATGAAGGAATGCTGTGTGAGCCTACCTATAGCCACAAATAAAGGGAAGGAACATGACTCGCATTGTCACGACCCTCCACATACACAGCGACATGCCCTCGTGTCAATGTCATGCTGTCCAGCATAAACCAAAGCAGTTCAACTAAGGACACACTTGAACAGCAAAGAAACCGAAGCATTTGGGAATCATCAGGATAGTTTCACCTCCGGCCTTTCCTCCCCTTATCCTCACAAGCAGATCATAATGCCCATATTCATTAGGTAATTGTATCTGCTCTGGCACACAGCTACTTCTGAACAGGAAAGGAAAAAATCTCTCCCAGCCTCCCACATGCCTGCCAGCTCTGCGCCTGGAGCTGGCACAGAGAACGCATTAAATCCCACCCTCGCCGAGTCCCACACTGAGTAAGGAACACCCCAGGGAAATAACAGACAACCAGCTACATTAAACCTTACCCTGAGTTTTTTGTTCAAGTAACCTCCTCCGTTCCTCCATATCTTTTTCTGGAATGCCCTCCATCCCATAGATTTCCAGTTCAATGTCTGTTCTTCCAGGAATAGCATTTGGAACAGCATCTATTGTTTCTTTATGGACCTAAAGAAAAAAATCCCAAACAAATCTTGCTGACCACAATTCAGGGTAAATTCTCTATGTCCTTCAGGCAGTTTCAGGACAGAAAAGGGACATCTTTAATGGGAATAATCTCTCTGGCCAAGTATTTTCTTGATCTGTGCTTCCTAATCTCTGGTAACTACTATTACCCCATAAACCAGCTTACATAAACTTGCCTTACAAAAACCAAGACAGCACAATTCCTTTACTCTTCCTACAAAACTCAAGGCAAAGATCTCCGCTGCACAGCAGCCAGCTGACTGCTGACACAGCAGGACTCCTGTGCTGCAAACAGGCCATTGCTGTCTTTCCCCCACCAGTTTTAAAGACTCTGGAAGGTCCCAAGCCCCCTTTTGCAGGTTATTATTCATTTAAATTTTAGATACAGTAAAAGAAAAGTTCATGTAAATCTAAAACTCCTTACCTGCATGCAGTGTATAGCTAAACCAGGTCCTGTATACAGTTTCTTATGACATATATGGCATTTAAAGTGCTTTGCTTTTTGATGCTGTATAAGGATTTTTTCATCATCAAAATCCCTATTACAATACCTATTGAAGACTGTTAAGGAAACTTTTCATCCTAGCAGCGACATTCTAGACAAAACTAAGGCAATTAGAACCAATGTGATTTTTCCTGACGCGAAACAAAGGCACAGGAAGAATCTTGGAGCATTCAAAGGGTGACAAATATTTCATGAATGTCTGAAACCAAACACCTTCATATGATCCAGCACGCCCCTCTTCAAACAGGTACAAAACTGGAAAGGTGTCTGCACGCAATCACAATCATCACTTGATTCCATATTGTTTGACTCATGCTTTTCAAGGGCTAGGTATTTTTCTCTTTAAGGGTGTGAACGTTGTTAAAACATTGCAGGAGAAACAGACTTGAAATCAGCAAAAAGGAAGTTATGCAAATTTCTCAGAAGTGCCTCTTTAATCAATTACCAGTAACTAAGAATCATAAAAGAGAACAAAGGTTTCAGTTAAAAGTCCCTTCCTCTTTCAGTTATCCTGCTATTAATTCTTACGACATGGCATCATTTGCTGCAGTCACAGAAGAATTCTCTGCTTTTAAAAAGAAATACTTTAAGCAAAGAACTGTTTGGACATCTGTGTAACAGAAGAGGCAAACTGAATTTCCTTTCTGTGGGCCAGTACTGATATTTCAGCAAACATTCCACACACGTCTTCCTAGGCCAGACAAATACACGTTTGCTACTCGTTATTAACACAATGTTACCACTGCTAACACAATGTGCCCCTTACTTCCGCCAAAACGTGAAATGTATTAACATCTAAAACAAGCACAGATGCCTTCCAACACAAAATGGTGAAATACCTCAGAGCACCTTATAAATTCCTTTATTAAAAAATTCTAGAGGACAGAAACATTAGAGAGAAAAAGTAAGTTTGTAATCACAACAGTGAGCACATCCTGAAGGAGCGATCAAATGAAAATCCACCAATACTTCTGAATATTGAAAAATTAAACGTGATCGTGATGCAGCAATTACAAACTGAAAGCTCTCCCCGTCACAAAGAAAAAAAAAGTTTTCAAAATTCTCTTTTAACCCCATCCCCCCCCCCCCCCCCGTGAATAACTGTATTAATAGCAGGATTTTCTCCTTTTAACATCCCTTAACATGACGGGGAATAAAGACCAGTCTCCATTTCCCGCTGTCCCGGCTTTCGGGATCGGGCGGGAGGCCGCGGCCTCGAGGGCGACGGGAGCGGGCAGGAGGCCGGGCGGGGGGGAGCACAGGAAGGGCACGGATGGGGCCCATCCCGAGGAGCACAGGGATGGAACAGGGCCAAGCACCGAGACAATCCGTAACGGGCGTGCGGAGAACGGCTGAGCCCCATCTCGGGACGAGACGGAGCCGCACCGAGCCCCGACCGCGCCAGGCCGCTCCCCTCCCCCACCCGGCTCTCCGCACCCGCCGCTCCCACACAGAAGGATACCAGCACCAAGGCTTCAGCTGCTTCTTCTTCTTACGGCCCATGGCGGCGGCGCCCCGACCTACAGAGCAGGAGAGCCGAGCGCTCCCTCAGAGCCGCAGCGCCCGCGCGGCCACCCCAGAGCGAGACACAGGCACAAAATGGCGGCCGCGCTCCCTCAGGCGCCGCTGCCGCCCCCGCGCTCCCAGAATACACCGCGCCAGCAGGGCGGGGGGCGCCCACGTGACGCGCTCGCGGTCGCCCCCCGGGCTGTCCCGTGGGGCCTCACGGCGCCGCCGCCATTTTGCCCAGTGGGCGCTGTGGGGTCTCTGCTTGAGGTACCTGCGTGTGCGATAGAATTACAGTCACGGAATGGTTTGGGTTGGGAGGGATCTTAAAGTTCATCTCGTTCCACCCATCCGCTGTTGGCAGGGTCACCTTCCACTACGCCAGGTTGCGCCAAGCCCTGTCCGACCTGGCCTCGGACGCTTCTAGGCATCCAGGGGCAGCCACAGCTTCTCTGGGCAACCTCTGCCAGGGCCTCAGCACACTCAGAGCAAAAAGCTTCCTCCTAATCTAAACTGTTTCTCATCTTTGTGTTTAATTTCACGGAGAAACTGTGTTTTCCCTATGAAACGACCCGGCAAGAAGCTGATGCCACTGAGATTGGCTGCTGAGCATGGTGTTTTAGTACTGGCTGTGTCCATGTTGCTGGCTGCTGACAGTGAGGCCATGGCATGTGGGGGAGCCCAGCACCCCGAGAATACAATAAAACCAACTGAAATGTGTTGAGCTGTCACCTTCCTCAGCTACCTGCACCTGGCTGGGGGCTGGTCCTGCTACAGTGGCAATCCATCCACATGTGTGTGTCTGTGTTACCCCCATGGCTCTCCAGCTCACCACAAGTCCACCGGCTGCTTAGAAGAGAATCACAGAATCATTAAGGTTGGAAAAGACCTGTAAGATCAACTCCAACCATCAGCCATGCCCAACACTTTGCAGTGGCCCTGCTGCAGGTGGGGATCACACCTGCTCCCCCATGGGGCTTGTCTGCAACAGAAGAGAGGCTGTAGAGTCTCCTCTCTGGAGACATCCCAAACCCACCTGGATGTGTTCCTGTGTCACCTGCTCCAGGTGACACTGCTTTGGCAGTGGGATTGGACTGGATGACCTCCAGAGGTCCCTTCCAAACCAAACGATTCTGTGATTGTGATTCTGTAACTACCTGGTAGCTACAAAGCTGACTTAACAAATGTGCTTTTCTAACACAGAAAAAGTATTTTAGAAGCAGAACTCTTAAAACAGCATGGCTAATCCTGCCAAATCCCCTTCCAGTCCAAACCATTCTATGGTTCTGAGATGTGATTTGAGCAGGTCCTGCCGTTAAGTCAGTGACCGGCTTTTGAAGGGTTACCTGTACTGACAGAGGCGCTGCAGCCTGTATTGCTTTTTTCTGTGCATTACACAAGCGGAGAAGCTGCAGCAGCCAGAGCGCTTTCTGCGTTGCTCGGCACCGCTCTCGGCGGGGTTAGGAACACGGCCCGTACGCTCCGAACGCTCCTCCCAGGGCCGGGCCCCGGCGCTGCCGCCCCCGGGG